>JAHZNB010006151.1:0-33017 GCA_027744295.1 Callyntrura guangdongensis
GGTGAAAAGTGTACACTTCGGGCATGGAACGGCGACCCCAGTATAAGGTGTACTGATTTCGCACAGTGTTGGCCAACCCAAGTGTCTAACGAAACAGTTACATTAGATGGAACATGTCATTGTGATGTTGATGCTAAATACGATTCAAATACCTGGAAGTGCAAACTTACTCATGGTTCGTCCAGATGCAAGTTTGAGACACAGTGTGATACATACTCGTTCCTTACCTGTCGTGATGGACAGTGTGTTTGCCAAGATCCAGACAATCAAGTTTATGAAAACGAAATTTGTACCGTATTACAGGGAGGTAAGTGTACACCAGAATTGTTCGTAGTACTTGTTGTTGGTCATCCATATTTCCACTACGAATAAACATTTATAGAGCTTGTTAAATAAATTCTATCAAGGTTCTTGCTCCGGGAAGTCGCCATTTTTGACGCCACCGTGTGGGAAATTTATGATCTGTAATACTACGGGAATCTGTGAATGCGAACAAGGCTTTGATGTAACACCGGAGAGAACATGTGGCAAGAAGTACAAAGAAACTTGTCAACAGACCTCTGACTGTCATCCTCAGTTTTTTTGTAGTAATAATACATGTGCTTGTCGACCTGGTCAAGAGTTTCATAATGGTAGTTGTCGCATCTTGGCTGGTGAAAGCTGCGACGCTAACTCAACACATGGCATCATTAAATGCACCGCGAACGCGAATTGTATCACAGATAAATGTATTTGTAATAATGGTTATAAGGCCCGTGAAGGAATATGTACCGCTTTGTTTGGTTCAGTCTGCTCAGATAATGATGATATTCCGTGCAATTTAGACGACTACCTTGAATGCGAAAATCAACGTTGTAAATGTAAGGACAAATATGAAGCTGACAATGGCCAGAAGAGATGTAAAGGTTTCATAGGTCAAGGTTGTGGAAATGACACGGGAAACTGCATAGCAAATTCTGTTTGTCTAAGTAATAAGTGTGCATGCGGTCCAGGCCAAGTTGCACAGGAAGATACAAAACGCTGCTTAGCTGTACTGGGTGGCGCTTGCACTGGCGACACCCCTTGTAGCAATGATTACTTTCTATCTTGCCACAATGCTGTCTGTATATGCGAAAAACCAGACGAGCAAGTTCCTGAAGAAAACAATGGTTTTGGATGTGTGGCAAGAGCAGGGGCTTCGTGTGGGAAATCCGCAAGGAACATCAAGTGTGTCGCTAATTCAACATGTACTGTAGAAGATAGGGAATATTGTAAGTGCGACTCTGGGCATGCAAACAACGGAGAGGGATTGTGTATCCTAATAGTTAGCAGTGGAAGTTCAATTTACAGGTTGAGTTCGTTGCTGACTTTTGTAATTGGCGTAATGGTCATGGGAAAGTTGTAAGTATACTCCGGTTGCACGTAATTTGAGAGAAGGATGAAGTTTTGGTAATAAAACACCATGAAATTGTTTAAACGTTTTTCTCTCTTTTTAGTTTTAAAAGCTATGTAATTTTAACATTAATAAAAAATTTAAGTTCGCTCCATCCACCCATCATTGTAAAATTAAATAAATCAATGAGTCATTTATGCATTATCGGATTTTTATTCCCATTAAACTGATTGCATGTGATTGTATTCATGCATAATCGTTAAAGGAAAAATATTGACTGAATCCACACGGATAAATATATTCTATATATGTATCCACCTCCAATTTTTGCACATATTCCAATCATCTGATAAGATTATGCATTAGCAAGACATTGCTTTTACAGTTAATCTAGTCTTACAACTTCCACTACAACTAGTGGCAAATTTGGTCCTTCACTTTGGGTTTCCTCTTAAAATTTATACCGCACGACAGCACATAAAGTCAGATTTGTAAATAATTGTCATTTATTGTACTCGCTTAAACTAACTGGAATATAAATTGAGTAATACTTACGATTAGCCACAAGCTTAATTTACTGGCACAATGTGTACTCAGGTAAAAAGTACTTTTGGTCAATATATTGTTGATTTTTATTCAACTGTATTTTAAATAAGGAAAGATATTTTGTACTTATATTGTCATAAAAATATTTATAGAAGAACAAAACGAAGCATTGGTTGATAGTTTACCTGATATTAGTGCTCACACCTCGATACATCAATTCTGGAGAGTATGGAGACATATGTACTGAAGATAGCAGCTGCATATCTCAAGATTACGAAAACCCTTTAGTTTGCTTTGATCCAACGGAGGCAACGACGGTGCAAGATACTACACCAAATCAAACAACGGAATCATCAGAGAGTACAATTGACGATGAGAGCAATACAGGAACAACAACAAGTGATAATTCAACAACAGCTTCTGTTACAAATTCTACCAGTACCACTATTCCAACAACAACAAATGCTTTTTCTTCTTCTTATGAGCAAAATTTTGTCAAGGCGAAACAAGGATTTTGTCACTGCCTACCAAATATGATATTTGATGTGCAACTAAACCGTTGTGTGAGTCCGCCAACGGGCACCTGTCAATCTCGATCTGGAGATGGAATGCCAATAAAAACTTGTACTAAATTTTCACAGTGTTATTCATATTCTAACACCAGTGCACAAGGTACGTGTCATTGTGACTTTGACGCCACTGAAGACCTAGATGCCGGTGTATGCAGGCTTGATTACAATTCCCCAAGATGCGAAACGCACACAGATTGTGACACTCGAAATTGGCTTACCTGTCGAAATGGCACATGCGCTTGCTTACTTGACAATATACAAAAATGGAATCCCAAAGAAAGAAAATGTGGGTTTCCCGCTGGAGGTACAGTAATGCTAATAGTCATAAACTTAAAAAATAGCAAAATTACGTGGAAATGTATCACTCTAAAATGTTTAATGATCGTTTTAGAATCTTACATAGATCGACCACCCTTTCTCAACGCGACTTGCGTGGAAAATGCTAAATGCAATAACGACGACGTATGCGAATGTGAAGAAGGATTCAAACAATCTTCCGAGGGGACTGCAAACGTTCTCATAATGCATCATGCACTAACGATAAAGAATGCCTTCCCTTTCTCCAATGTTTGTCAAATACTTGCTTGTGCCCAGAAGACAAAATGTATTTTAATTCCACAGGTCGGTGTCACGTATTCGAAGCATCAGTGTGTGACGTTTCTAAAAATATATGCACACCCCGTGCCGAATGTATTAGCGGCGGCTGAGAATCCGGTTATATAGCAGCAAATGAACACACTTGTCATGCTCGAGCCTACTCTAAATGTTCTGAGGATGTTCCTTGTCACCTTGATTCGTACTTAGACACTTGTAATATGTCTTTTCCATTCTGCATGTGTAAAGAAAAGTACCAGTACAACGTAGCAAGTGACAGATGCGTGGGAAACAGATGAGGTTTGTAGAAATGATGACGATTGTATCAATCAGGCAAAATGTGAACAAGGACAATGCAAATGCCGGGAAGAGGAAGACTTCATTTCTGGAGAAGACAAAAGGGCTTGTTTTACACGTTACGGACGATCTTGTTCCAACATAGCATGTTACCCTCGCCATTTTCTTAAATGCAGCGCCAACCAAACATGTACTTGTGCCATTGAAGAAGACCAAGTATTTGATGAAGGCAAAGGTTACTGCGTGGCATTAGAAGGTAGACTTTGTGGAACATCTTCCAATGATATCGAATGCACGGTTAACTCCCTTTGTGCTCCTCACCAATCCAAAACAATCTGTAAATGCGCTCTAGGATACGAAGCCAATGACATAGGATTATGCATTCCAGTCGAGAAACAAATATCATTTGCGGTACAATTAAAAAGGCAACATGTCAGCATGCTCATTTTGTTTGTTGCAATATTACTATATTTTCAACAATAATGATTAGAGTGCCAAACTTTAGATCATTAAAAACGCCCTTTTATGTATGTCATTAGGTCATTAAAACCATCAAAATATGTCGTTAAATATGTCATTAACTTTTACATTTTTATGTCTACGATTTATTATTTTCCGAAAATCGAGGTCCTTAGACCATGTCAAATTTAAAAATACCCCAAAACTTTAATTTTATAATATTTTTCTTTTTAATTTGTACAAAAATACAGCAATTACTAACGTGTTCAAGACAGTATACTTGTGCTAGACAAATTCAAAATTACAAACTATGTCCATTTCCAAATTATCACACCTCATCGATCGACTCATCGACTTCGTCGATCTGCCAAAACGAATTTATGGGCACTAAAACTTCTTTCTTTCTTATTCTATAGTAGTTGTTAGACAATACTTCATTTCAACAATAGCGACAGGATCCCAATTTGTGTTAGCAGTAACATCGCCAAGCAGTTCCTTTGATATTTCCATTAACTGAGAGAGGTCAGTGTTCTTTGCGAACACTTTCCCTAATTTATGGTGAACTGCTGCCCAAAAGTACTTTTGTTATTATTAAGATGGTCCATCATAAGCCAAATTTTGCAGAAATACATGACATATGTAAGAAAAATATGAAAATAAGCATGTAAAAAGGCTGTTTTGGCATTTATGCCACTAAAACCCAAAATAACTAAAAGTGTGGCTCAGAGTACTTCTTTTCATGTGATTCGTGCACATACTGAAGCTCATGATGATCTGAGAAACTATATGGAATATGTCGTTACCTGAATTTTGGTTCTCTAATAATGATAGAATTCTTTAATTTCATATGAATTTTCAATAAAGTTTCTATAAAGATAGGTTATTTAGATAATATAATTTTACTAATTCCTTGCTTTGTCGGAGAAATACCTAAATATTTTCAAATAATATAGTAATAATAAAATATTATGTAACACAGTCAGCAGTAAAACATAAAACACTAAAGTACAAACATAATTGATTACATAGCATGAAACAGTTGGCTCAATTCTCATAAAGCAGAGATGCTGGCTATATATTGTCACTGGAGGAATAAGGTGATAAAACAGTTTTCTTCGTAAATCGAATAATGTATAGGTTTACATATAATATATATTTAGTACGAATCTTGAATAGATTTAACTATACAAATATACCATCATCTCACACACTCACACTGTTCACACACAGAGAGAGAGAAAGAGAGACAACGTAAGCTTCACCCCGACCTATTTATAATGCCATCGAACATCATTAGCCCACTATGGGTGCACACTTTATACACTCTTTATATTTTTATATGTTTACTAAAGAATAAAAAATCAGATCATACTGATACCTATTCATCATCATCTTTGTCGTTAGACTTGCCAGTGCTGCTGCTGGCAGTATCATCATCTTCAAAGGAGTCGGTATCCGTCGCCTCGTCATAAGAGTAGCCATAAAATTCTTCTACCAGGTACTGGGTTTCGTTGTCATCCGAATCGTCAAATCCGTCAGATTTTTCCTCGTCATCCGCGTGAACATCTCCTGCTTTTTTATTCTTGGCTTCACTGCTATCATCTCTACGAGTTGCTCTTGAACTGATTGTGTCGTCGTCTGAAACCAACTGAGTGAATGCATTCTGGAATAAAGTAAACAATGCGTCAGTTATTTGATGAACCTCGCGATTCCACATCGTGCTGACAAACAGACCACCCCTTGTCACTTTTAGTAGATGATATCCTCGTGATAATATTCAGCTTGTGATGATCTGCTTATCTACTCGCTAAACCTTTACACGCAATAGGTATACAAATAAGTGATAAATAGGATTTTGCGATTTATGTATGATTTACGATCACATTTTAGTTGGGTTAAGATCACTCCTAATTTGGTGACATAATCTTACATACTCTTACATAAGACTTGCTGGACGTCATTCTAGTACGCAGTAAGTTGGACCAGTCGTAAAAATATAGTTATTTTTACAGAAATACATGACTCAAACCCACGTAAATTGGTTATTTATAAAGTCCTGCAGAAAGGTAACATTTATTTTTGATATCACGTAGGTAGGGCTCTACGACATTCATCCCACAACGTATATCATGTGTGTCTTTTAACAGTAAAGAAACAACAACTATTGTTTGCTCACAAAATTGTATCTGGAGGGTCATACCCTTTAGGTAGGAAGGGAACATTTCTAACGTCAAAACCAATAATAGTCTTTTTTGTTGTACAGTTGGCAATCTTTCTGGTCGATGGTAAACTCAAGTTGCCTTTATGTCTGAAGCCGCCTTTGCTGTATGCCTTTAGGATTTGGAATGTTTTTACTAACCCAGGAATTCAATTTAAAGAAAATGGAGACCTAAGGGCTGGCCTAGCACAATTGAAATTGATTTTTAGAGGGCATTAATCCTAGAGATGGCAACTATTTTGAGGTACTGTTGTAACAAGCAAGTGTTTCGTGAGCAGGTTGTCCTTGCAGATAAAAATGTTTCTTATGTAATGCAAGAAACTCTTGCAGTTGCTAGAGCGGTGAGTGTGGCAGCATGTGAACGTTCTAGCAGAACCGCTATGCTACTCTATTGATTGTATGACACATAACTAACTATTTTTAACTACAGACAACTCAAAGCCAATATAACCATGTCCATTCCAGACCCTGGTCCTGTCTTGAATAAAACTTACCGCTGCACCACCATGTGTATCTGAGGGGTAATCTTCAGCTTTTTCCATATTGTACTGTTTTAGGGGGACCGCCGAAATTCCCACAATGAAAAAACTAACAGCTATAATATTGGGTAACCATTTACGGGACATTTTATAAAACGGTTATAGAAGCACTGTAGCGAACAATCAGTAAACTGAATAGAAAATTCACCCTTTTAACTTGAAAATGTAAAAAATATCATCGCCAAAATGAAGACCGAGTCCACAAACGTCTAATTCAAAATTCAGTTTATGAGAAAACCAAAAATATATGTCGATTATTAAAACAACTAAAATGTGCAACGGAATGCTCTCACGCTCTTTTTGTACGTCAAAGACTGTAAAACTTATAATGTGTTCAAACCTTAAGTTCTTTTTTATTTTAACCGTAAGCATTTAGACGATTTTTGTCACAATTGAATTGGAACTTGTAATACCAACCAACTTCTATTCTATTATACCCAAAGAACTTCTAAGTTTCATATTCTATTTGTAAAAAAAGTAAATACCTGCAAATGTTTTGTACAGCTAAACGTGAAACATTATATATACTGAACTTTTAGAGTAGTATACATAAAAATGGACTTTAGATTTACATAAGCAAACTAAATTATAATAATTACACTACACATGCCACAAGACGCAACCTACTACTTTGCTTTCAACTTTTTACGGGCATCCACGCGTCCACACGTATAAATTACTATAACTTGTGTCAACTATAATATATATGTATATATATATATCCGTACAAACAACTAAAGCAACTAGTAACATTTAATAATACAGTAAATTCCCTATTTCCACTTTAATATAACTATTTTTACTTTTAAATTTTACTGAAAATAACAAAAACTATATTGGTACATCTTTCCTTTCTACCACGCATATATTGTCCTTTCAACAGCACAAAAATAGGCAAACTCGGCATGGATTTGCATAAAAATTAAAGCTACTGTGTGGAGATTAACAAAGTTGTTTGCACAACGGCGAAAAAAGCATTATTTTGTAAGTATACGTTATTTTATAAACTTGGTATCGTATTAAAGCTTCATTTCTTGGTTTTCGTACCGGCTTCAACTTTGGAACTATTTCTCTCATCATCATATGAAACAAAAGTTAGTTCTGCAAATTGGAAAGACGGTTGCTCCATAGATATAGTTGGTGTAGCCGTGCTGTAGCTATCTTGCTCCTCTGATCGTTCCGTGAGATCAGACAACGTTCCATTGAACGGCAGTCTTTTGAGTCCACTGTGGATAATTGGAGCCGGTGGAATACTTGAATTTAACGACGAATTCCTACGTCTGCTCATCTCTCGCTGTTTATTTCGTCTGTAAATGTCACTGTTTTTGTACCGTTTTGCTTTCATAATGGGCCTTCGCAAGTCGTCTTCATCCTCGTCGCTGTCCATACAGCAGCAACTATTCATGAAAAAGCAGCAAAATAGAGGACAGAATGCACCTTTGTTCCCAAATCGATTCCTGTAAGAATATTAGAATATTTCAATCACCAAACACATTATATGATTTGCAAGTTAAATTTCGAAAAAAGAATTCACTTTGAACTTCAGATTTTTGTAATACGTTTCACCAAAAATAAAAAAAGAATCTTACATCGTTGTTGTATTACGGTAACGGGGCCTGGGCTTACTTTGAAACAACGCTGGCTGATCTCTGCAACTTCCACATACGATCATACCAACTTATCAAATGAGTAACTCTGATTATCTTGTTTCTTGTGTGCATGCATAGAATAATTAGTGAATCATGTACATAATTTACTGCATGCCCAAAAATACAAATAAGGATAAGATACAGTTAAACAAAAAAATTACTGGCTGTCTCGCAATTGAACGGATGATAACATCGTGTCGTGATGCTTCTTATAAAATAAAGTAGGTAAATATGGTTGATGATTTAAAAAAATAATGACTTGTTACGTTGAAGAGTTCAGTTTCTTTATTCCAACACGTCTTTCTCAAACGATGGCTCACCAAACAACTGATTTATTTAGTATTACTAATTTAACCATTTTATGAAAAGGAAAAGGACGTGCAAGAATGAGCGCGCTGTTAATATGACGGCTACCTCTTTATTATCACTGTCACAGTAGTAAATAACTATAACCTTTATAACTCGTTTTATATGAAGATTTGATGACGTTGAGCTTATAATTAAAAAAAATCCCTAATAAACTTTGTGTGCACTGAAGCTTTTATGATCAGGCTCACGCCGCCTTTTTGCTTGGAAGTTATTTTTTTATTTTTCGAAGAGTCGCATCGTATTATATCTAGGTGCTGTTACTTGTAGTGTAGTCTTGCATTAATATGGTTACGCTACGTTATATACCCCATTTCCATCCGCCATGTGTGCAGAATCTTCGACAGGATTTAAACTTTACGAAATTATGAGTATTGCGACTACAATTGTGCTATGTGTTGAATTTGATTAAGTTTTAACAGTTTTATGTTTCAGTTTTCTGTTAATCGAACTTGGTAAGATTGTGGACTCAAGACGACCCTGCTTTTATACCACCCAACCTGAATTTATTATAGAGTTGACTCGATGCTGTCTCTTATGCTGACATTTTAACCTGGGTCGACCACGACTACAACTATAAGAGATAGATTTTGCTTAAACTTACGATTTTCTTCGTGCTTGCAAGAACTGGCTAATCATCCGAGTAATATATTATGCTATATATGTATTGTATGATACTGTCATAAATGATAGATAACATTTTACTTGCTCGATAAGGTGTTAATGTAATATTATTCAAAGTATAGCTACAGATACTTATTAAAAGTTAAGGTGGTGTTAGGCTTACTAACAGTATTTAATTAGTACTTTAGTAATTCTTGTCGTCGGAGCGTCCCTGCTAAATACTTTGCATTTATGTGTGGCACAAATTGTTTGTGAATATAACACTTTGGTATAAGATGTTTGTTTGTGTCACTACGCTAAAAGTTTATTTCATTACCCCATGACAGGTTGACGGTTGACAGTAATCAGGGGCGAGACACAACTTGCTTGGGCAGGTATGCGTCACATTGTCTATTATTTGCCCGTTGTAATAATGGAGGAGATGAAAGTTGTTATCTGCACCTGGTTATTTATTTAACATACGAAATATTACTAAGAGTACTTACAATGCGAACCAGTGAAAACTAAATCGTCTATAAACAACATAATGTAGATGTTTAGTAGTCTCGACATGGCTCCATCCGTGTCATCAAGCCTCAGCCGTACTGTAAGAATAAGTCCAGCATTTGAGTAATTGGAGATTTTGCGCAAAACTAGCATTGCTTTGTTGGAGTGAGGAAATTTTAATACTATTTATTTATGCCGTATGTGGAAAGGCACATTGTGGTGATTCTTCACACATGGAATCCTCGCGTTACGAATAACTTAAAATAAACATTTTATTTCTTCGAGATTTTAGAGGATGTCCACCACGTTATTTGACAGCGGCTTTATAAACATATCTATATGGCAAGTAATATTATCCAAGTAAGTCATAAAACCCATAGTCCACACTACCCAAACTTATCACCAAAAGATCATGCAATTAGCAGACTACCAAATAGTAAAATCATTCAGAATTTGGCTGTATATCGGTCATTCGATGACCTAATGACATGATTTAATGATTAACCGTGCAATTTTAAAGTCATAATATATGTAAGTCTTTGCATTGTGCACTGTACACGTATCCTGCAGCGCAGAAGGAATAGAAATAGTAAGTCTTCTTTATAAAAGTTCAGAAAATGTCATGACCAGTCAGCACAGCAAGGACCTGTAGGTGGTAACATCAAAACTAGTTTAATGTTAGATATCTTATTAAAGATTAACCGTCCTGGATGCTAATTTATTAGAAACGAGACCTTTACCTTTTACCTTTGCCTTTTACCACTCAAGAGACATCGAGATTGAGTGAGGGTTTATACCATGCTTGTATTCTGGTACATTCCCCTTTTATCGTTTCAAATACATAGCATGGTATCAATCATGCAACGCTTTGGGGCTAGAGCTAGCTGGACTGGTTCTACTTTTAGTCCAAGAAATTATAATCATTCCATCCAGATTGTTGTGACAGGAGCATATATAGCACGTAATATAAAAATACGGGTTGCCTTATCCTTGGACATGATCGCTGAATGGATGGCTTCTTAGATGTTTTTGTACATAATAAATTGAATTTATTGTGACAAACAGACAGGCTATGAGAAACGGTTTACTAAATGGAGCATAGCAGAATTGAGTATTTTTTGTCAAACCAATAGATTTCGATTGCAATACTTTGAAAAATAGAGATAGATATGGAAGTGGACATTTATGGGTTTCCACCTGGAAAGCGGAGGCATTATTGCCTATTGCCTATGAATCCAGATGTCACACCCTTTTGATTCCAGATATAACAAGTTTCAGTGCATTCATATAAATGTATGAAGTTTCTATGCCCTACGACGACACTTTTTATACCAATAGTAATTAGTTGTGACCTTGAATTATGTTGGCAATGTATTCAGAAGAACTAATCCCAAAGAAGAAGAACTAAGAACTGATCCCAAATTCCATAATATTTTTATTGCTCAAAGAATTACACTCCTTTAGCACCAAGTTTAACACGACTTGATAACTTCTTATCATCGCGAAATAAAAAAACTGGAGATGCTAAAATAAATATAACAATATGTATAAGAGCGTGCGTTAAAGTACAATTTGGGCTTAAATAACTTTTAATTACAGATTTAAAGTAATTACACCAATAACTTTTCTCATATGCGTATTAATATTTTGCACTTTTGACCTAATTTTGATTGCTTCTGTTTCCTTAATTTCACAAAATCACGACTGGTATTGCTATTAGAACATGTTGGTTGGTTGGTAGCCAATTTAATGAATGAAATATGCACGCAGGTATTAGGTACGCTGACGTGTTGTACTTTCTGTCAGTTATTACAACTCTTAACGCTGCAAAAATTATACTAATTACGATCCTATACCTACTTAAAACATTAAAATGTACATATTTTACTATATTAAATTGCATATATATCGTTACATAGGTAGTACTTTAATTATACTAATAAAGAAAAACAACAAAAGTCTCAATAAAGGCGATTTGCCATTTAAGATTTGCTACAAAAGTGTAAAATACTACGTACTTCTCACATCACACTAAATGTTGAACACAGCGCTGTCCAACTTTACAGCAACGTTTGTTGTGCTTCAATGAAATGAAGGTCTTGTTGCTACATTATTCAAGAAGAGTGAAAATTGATAACAACTACATTCCAGCACTGCAATGTGCTGCGTAGTTTATGACGCATTAGTTTTAGCGCATTTTCTACATTTGAAGGACACGGTACCATATTCCCCTTCCGTGAATAAATACAAAATACAATTCGATGAAGGTATTTAAAACAGTTTTTTTGAGATTATTATAATACCAAACCTAAATTAATTCAACCATCAACTAAAATAATACTTTACACATTAATTCCTATATCGAGTAAAAGTACTAAAAATAGGTTTTTAAAATTGCCAAAGCATTAGTTTATAAGCTACACAAATTAGCTCAATTAGAAGATAAAGGGATGAAGACATGTGATATGTCATTGTACTTATACGTAAAAGTTATTGTAAAGAATTCAAAGAAAAAATTCCTATGCACAGTGACAGCTATAACGCAAATGAAATACTAAAACCTCAGAAAAAATGAACTTGTATAAAAAGGAATGACAAAGGAGAATGAAAGTCCTTTATTAATTCATTTCTCAGAAACGTTAGAAATAGCATTAATTACACATTCCACACTACTCACACATCATTGCAATAACTAAAATTTTGACAGATCCTTACATATCAAGGGTAAAATGATAACCGTATCGATCTCCTTCGGTTCATTAGACAGACGTATGAAATATCGTAGACAGTTAACAGTTTAATAGTTATTATTAAATGATTATTATATTTGGAACTTGGTCTTGGTGTTACATTTTATATAAGGCAATACTTGTACCTTCACAAGGCAGTAAAAAGTTTTTTTGCTCGTCCTTTTGTTTTACACTTCAGTGATCCTGATGGTGATAGTATTCTTTTTGTAGTGGAAGCCTAAAAAATTTATTGATCGCTTTTTGTCATAATCATATTGTTTGAAAAATAAGTAAGGCTGTATCTAGCCGTGTTTTGATTGAAATGTGTTATGTACTTACAAATTTTCATTTTTAACAAAAATGTCTACCATCAAAACAACAAATTGTTGGTAAAAATATCACCGACAATAAATCGGCTGTAATTGCAAAGCTGATGACGTAGCTGAAAGATGTATAATATATGCATTCTAGCTCAACCGAATTAGGTAAGTAAATATTGCAAACCGTCGCGCATAAAATACCAAAATTGAACTGTTTCCCGTTCCGTTGCTTGCACTCCCTTCCATGGTTGACTGTAATGGCTCAAATTCTGTAATATATGTTTTCATATGATTTCTTATCGCTGTGATTAATTTGGCTGTTAATTCGGTCAAAGTATATTGATATAGAAAGAAGCGATCTCATGGCGAGACAGACAAACTAACACGACCAAATAATCACTAGCTGAAATGCTGTTATATCTACTACATAAGAAAAACAACAGACAAAAGTTGAACTTACATACACCCGATTGCAAACAGTCAAAAACAGTGAAGGAGCTTTTTAATTTTATGTCGCGTCTCTTGAAAAATGTTTGTTTGTGACTTTCTGATGATCTCATCAATAAGAGAATCGGGAAGCACAAATAAAGTTACATCTATTTTTTAATTGAGGTAAGCAGATGACATAAACACTGCACATTATGGAAAATGTGTATCAAATTTTAAGTTGAGGTTGAGACCCATATTGCAAGTAAAAAGATCTGATAAAAATCTGCTATCTAACGAATCCAAGAATCGGTCACATTCTGGGTACGTATTTTAAAATTTTGGCTCAAGACAACAACATTCATACACCATTCGAAATTAAAGAATATTTAATTCGCCATATCCTACATAGACGTAGCACAGGCGCCACATCGGCGCCGTGAACCTTGACCTTGTTTATTTTATTACGTGGGTGAACGAACGGAACACTGAGTATTTCCGGATACAATAATATAAAATGTGACCAAATTAATATTTTCCTTTTGGATAGGTTGGATTTTTATAATTTAATTGTAAACAACAAATTACAAAAAATGTAAGTAGGAACAGAAACTTTTAATTGAAAGAATCTTTTTCAACATATAATAATAATAATGCATATGCTAAAAATTGAGGATATTTCATTTTACAAATTCTGAAAGAGAGAAATCATGTCACCATAAAAAATCAATAAAAACTGAATCGCATTTTATCAGAGATGGTTTCCATTCCGTAACTCAAAACTTCCTCATTACAGGGAAAACGTGATGCATACCTTCGTTCTGGGTGACTAAAATATCATTTTTTAGAGTGGTTACATGATTCGACCTGGGGCATAAAAACCAAAAAAAGAGCTTGTGACAAGAAAGAATAATATTTATACTTATGAGAGTCTAATATCAGAGGACGGGAAGCATTAAGTACACTACCAGAAAAGTGTAGGAAAAAAATATTGCACTTAGGAAAATCAACAGTGCAACCATGTCTTGTAAAGAAAAACTAAAATGTTTCATCAGAACTCAAAGTTCTAAGCTCAAAAACGTAATTTTCAAGCGTATTTTCAACATTGCATAAAAGCTGTAAAATACACTGACACTGAACTCAACGAACTGCTTTTTTAAACGAGCTTGGGCTTTCCCTGTAGTAATCCCTTTTGCACGTGAACGATACACAAGTAAAGTGGGTATGCGTTTTAGTGTTCCTTTTCCTAAAAATATGATGTTTGAAATAATATGTTGTGTGTGTATACGCTTATAAAGGATACTTTTCACTTTATTGATCCGTGAAAGAACAGCGGCAGTGGCGCTTTAGTACTCAATCTACTTTTCGTCGAATTAATTTGGTTGGTACTTCCTTGTTTGAAAACAGTTAGTAGATGTGGAATGTTGTAATAACGAAACTTGTCTACGCTTTTTTGAAAAGACAGAAATTTTATTGTTGGAAAAGAATTTCACAATCTTACCGACCGCTTAAGGGGTTCATGAATGAACGATTCTAAAACAAAAAAGATTTCTAACCAAAGCGAACGACTCCCAAAATCAAGCCACACGTAATTTTCACACAGAAACAGCGAAGGCCAAGCCATAGTTATTAAACCACAAAAACGGGTTTCTTGGGCATTGTCACAGACAACTACCTCTTCACCTCTACATTTCCAAATTGCGTTATATACTATTCCGCTTAATCAAATTACGTAGGTTTCATCTAAATACGAAGCAACCCTTTCGACAAACTGACCGCGAGGCTATTGCGGTGAGCATAGGAGCAAGTAATAGCAGCATGGGTTGTGTGTCATTTTAGTTATATTATTTAAGCGTTTTATATGTATGAAACATTTTTTTCTCAATATACAACAGTAGCAGCTTCCTACTATACCTGGAGAAAGAAATGACCGAAAACAATACAAATGGATAGAAATGGCAAATTGAACATGGCAGTAGGAACCGGGGGATGGGGGGACAAATCCCCCCAAGAATTCAGAGATTTAACATTACGTATATTACAGGTCCAAAAATTACTTAACATTACAGGATATTCCTATCCCCCTTGTCCCCCCTGTTCCTACATCCCTGAAATTGAACATTGGTTCTTTAATGTGCTGGTATTAAATAATGTACTGGCCCTATGGTTGGCCACTTTCTCCACGTAGCACGCTGCACATTAGTAGCTTTTGTGTTACCTAAAAGGCTTATTATGGAAAAGCGAAATTCTATATAATATTGACTTTCCGGATAAAGGTACAGTGACATTGATGAAAAACAGTTATGCGCATTTAATGTAATCAACAGCGTATAATTTCCATTTATGTATGTATATTCCTATTTTTAGAATGAATATACTCCATGCTCGACAAACATTGCTAAAAGTGGTGAAAAGTTAGAAAGTGGAAAGATAGTTTGGAAATGGAGACTATAATGGATTTTACTGTTTTTTTCCAACAATGGTGCAGACGCCACAAAATTTCCATGTACTATGCAAAAGTACATATGTTTGCCAGTGTAATCATTAATCACTATGTAGCTTTGCACCCATAGGTTTTGTATTAATATGAAACTTTTTTTGAGGATGGACTACAGTACACTGCGTAATACGTAACACAAATTACTACTACAACTACAATATTTTTTTAAAGATTCCATTCGTAAGTAAACTACGAACAAGTCAATAATTATGTAATTCGAATTAAAATTTAAATACACGATGTTTTAAATATCTCAATGTTGCTAAAAAAATCATTGGTTTAATTTCTCTGTGACATTAACAGTTAACGGAAATTGTACCCTAGTCAAAACTGAACGCTTGTATACTACCGATTATAAAACATTCGTTGACAAAATATAAAACATACGTCGCGGAACATGAACTACACTAGAAAGAGATGCTGCTGCTGATGATTGAGTGCTAATTGCTAATACGTAGGTATTAAAAATAGATGTCAATTATCTAGATACATTTACAACCCTCGTCTCCTGGAAAAACTGGTGCTACAAAATTTTAAATAGAAGAACGATGCTAGTTTCAAAGCTTGGTAAAAACAAAATACACGGCCACAACACAGCCGCAGCCGTGTATATCTACTTACCAAATTTTTACTGATTTTTTTCTAGCTACATACAGACCACATTAATGCAACAAAGGAAAGTTTGAGCAAGTTACAGAGTTGTTTGATGGTACATATTTTTCTAAAATATGCTGTTATTGCTCTGTTATTGACGTTTGGTGGAAGCAGCGTTAATGCTCTAACTTATCTTATATTCAAATGTATGAACGATTTTGAGCGTTTATAAATAAATATTGATTTTTTCATTTTTGGACTGCGGAAAAAACGTAATATTTAAATGAGTAACTAATTTAGCAAATTGGGGTTCGCAATTGAAACTACATACTTGTAAATATTATGATTGTAAATCAACTGATCGTAGAAAACACATAAAGCAGCCAAAACAAATTTGTCAATTTAGTTTTCTATACGTTTGTACGTTTGCTAACGATGACAGTTTTATCAAGCCAACAGAGGATTCTATATTTTGCATCTAACTATAAGACAACGAGTCGTGTAAATGTTTTGGAAGGAGCGACTGAGTCATTAGATTAGTTTAATGTGGTTTTAATAGCAAGATTAATCTAACCCGTAGTAAAATGTTAGAGCATTAGAGCCACTTCAGCAGGATATTCGACATCAATTAAAAATAGGACGTTTATTATAGTTGTAAAAAATAAGAAAAAATGTTTGAATCAAAGTATTTTCATGATATTCAAATTCATTTACGATTACGGTTTATTTTTCATTTTCTTAATTTATGACCTCTGACTTAAATTATTTGATGAGTTTCTAGTTTACAACGCACATATCTTGAACAAGAAAGGTATAATAAAAAACTGCAATAAAGAGTTGTTTATGGAAGTGTGTGTGATTCAGATATTTTTCATTTCCTCCGAATATTGACAATAACACTAATAACGGGTCTAATACAAGGTGCCGAAAATATAGATAACTAAAATACAAAATGATGAAATCGTAGTTGCCAAATGGTCTAATAAACGAAGGGTGATGGCCGGAAATCGTTTTTGACGAAAAAATGTATGAAAATCCGATGGACATTTGAATGAATTGGGTGTGAGAATGAACGTTACGCACGCTCATGAGTAGTATGTAAGCTTTTTTAGCCGTATGTGCCGAAAGTTATGAATTGCTTTTTAGTGATTCCTTGACGTCGGGAGTAACACGGTAAAATTTCCTGTGATGGATACCTCGTATTGTAGTAGTGCGTCACTATTAACAAATAAAAAAGGACGAAAGTGTAGTTGATTTGCCTACTCAAATTATGCATGTGGACTCTCCTATACAAAAACGTAAAAAAATGCCAAAATGTTATAAATCAACGTCTTCTCCCATGAGGACAAGAAGTAAAACGTCGAAAGAGGCATAGTTGAAATATGATTGTATATTTTGTGTAAATCAATAAATCAATGTTTTGGTTTTACGAAATTTTGATGTTCATTGTTTTTTGGCGTTTTTTCGGCGACAACGATTTCGTCATTCTGTATTTCGACATTATGTTTTTCGGTATCTTTTACGTATTATTTTTCGTCGTTTTTTTCGGCGACTACGATTTCGACATTTTGTTTTTTTGGCACCCTTTACGTCACCCATTAAAAACATTCAATTATTGCTCCTTTGAATCGGGCTATAGTTATCGTTATCGGGTGCCATCACGCAATGCAATATGACAAAAAATTTACATGGTTTAGTTTGTGTTGGTGAACATCGGCAGCTTACAGTTACAATTTACCCAACCAACATAAGTTTAACTGCTAATAAATACAGTGTGTATGTGTAGATTAATATTATCGTTTCACCGTGTATCTTTCAATAAAATGTCTCTATTTCTACATATCACGTCATACCTTTTTTATTACGCAGAGATGAAAGCTATTTCATAGGAGTATTGAGATTAGCGTGTTTGTTTGTCTGTCTGTCCGTCCGTCATCACTCTACAGGCCAGACGCTTCAGTCGATTTGATCAAATTTGGTCAACCCGCTGGGTCATTTGGGGGTTAAAAAATTACAACTTTAATCAAATTAGCTCAAATTTTGTATAGCGAAACCAGGTCGACTGACAAGCCAAAATATCAAGTCGTTATGAATACAATTAAAGCTTTCATCTACGTCTCTACTGCTGCAATTATAGCAGGTTTATTTGAAATTCGGTAATAGGCAAGGAATTGTTTAATATTCGTTTATTGCATAAATATACAAAATATTCTGAAAAATAGTGGTGGTATAAATTATTTTACATTACAGTGAAACATCGTTCTCTTTATGAAACAGCTTTATTAATCATATTCATATGTAACGTATATGAATTTTAAAGGAGGACGAATGTAACGAAATTGTCAAAAAATATTTTGTAATTTATGTAATGTATTTGTAATCGCTGTAAGCAAATAATAAGAAAGTTAACCGTTGAAAAAATGACCAAGGAGAAACGAAAAATTCCAAAAACGCTAGAGACGTAGTACGCGAAAACCGCGTATGAACCAATCTACCAATTGAATGACTCAAAAATATATGTTATGTGCAATATCGTCCGCTAAAAACTGCTTCCTCCTATCTTTGAACACTGCAATAATAAACCGCTGCACAGAAAATTCTCTATGAAAAAACGAGTCTTATTAGTTTAGGAATGCATACTTTTTGTATGGTAAAGCAGCGAAGCGTATTTTTTGCATTGTGGGATACCTTAATAAAAATTTCTAAAATGCCATTCCGATATGTAAATATACTCTGTAATTTTCAAGGAGTGAAGATATAATATTGGCAAAGTTTTCACAGGAAAGGAAATGTTTACAAAAGTAAAATACCACGTTTTCTATGCGGTACAAAACTAAATTGAAGATTGGTTGATAAAAGTCTTACACCGACGCTGGAACTTATTGTCACATTCTCCACTCTCCACCATGCATGATGTCACATTCACATGTCTTCTGTGTGTGCCTAGTGCCTAGTGCCTACTATATCGGTCGATTTGTTGTGCCTTTTAGACCGAGTCACATTCAACTCATCCCTCCAATTTCACACCCGTCATGTTTCGAGAAGCCAAATGGGCTACATGAATGGAATTCATCTCTAGCATAATATTTTACTATATGCTGTTATTGAAATTGAAAACCAAAAAAATGCATACATAGACTGTGAAAATGACTCATCTGCCCAAGGAAAACTGCACATTTTTTTGGAATAATAAAGTCTCACAGGAAAACGGGTCTTTATTATCTCACTTTAGAAAAAATTCAAAAAGATCCCCATATAAAATATATTGACAATACAATACAACAATATACATTTGTACATGGAAGCCTAGACAACTAAATACTTACACAAGGGTACAAATTCGACTGCTGGCGAGACGACGAGACTAACCACTACATTATCATAAGAGATAAGGTTCAATCCATCAATTGTCAATAAAACATCATTTTAAGCAAAATAAAGGTACGGTACGTGGGAATGTGACCGATGCGCACTGTTTGTAGACAGCAGCACTCGTCGTGGAGATCTTTATAAATATTCAGATCTTCTTCAAACTCACAAGCTGTCTTTACTCAAGTTTCAAGCATCCCTTCAGTATTCATAGACAACTACTTACTCGGGCACGGGCACATCCTCTGTGACTATTGACTACATATGTTAATAAGATTACTCCTTCGGGGCCGTCCGTCGGTCCTTCCGGCGCAAGGCACGATAACTCTTGTAGTAATAGGGAAAGGAATTTTGAAACTCTGTTTCTCCCACAATCGATAGTTTTTGCCAATGGCTTGGATGGGTTTGCAGATGGGGTCGCTCAAAATTTCAATATACAATCTATGTGAAAGTTGGAGTACAGATACAGAAAGGAATAGTTATAGGTATATAAAGCTTTGTAAAGTTTGGCCCAGAGTGAGTGACCCCTTTGACCCCCAAGGGCGTCAAACCTTGAAACTTGTTTCGCCCATAACTTCGAAACGGTTCTCAAACGGTCAACCGTTTAAGATGGAATTTTCACCAATCTGCTATTATGCATTTATTTTAAGTTGGGTTTTTTGGTCCAGAATCGTGGAAAATAAAAAAAACAAAATCCTTGTTAAATAACCGAGGTCCTGATCCTGGCAACGTTTTGCTTTTTTAAAGTCTGTATCGGAATGACAGAGAATGGCTCTGTTATTATTTAACCTTCTTTTACATGTACAAGAAATTTCTTTTTTTCCGATACACCCTTTATTTTCCACGATTCTGGACCAAAAAACGCAACTTAAAATAAATGGATAATAGCAGTGACAATATCTAAAACGTTTGAACGTTTGTCACTATGGCATCTTAGTGACACCCCTTCGGGTAGAGACAAGAGACCCCATTTGATTTCTTGGACTTTTAGCATTTAACAACTATGGCTTAAATTTGATGCCCCTAAAAAGGTACCAGTATTAAGTTTAAGAAGTACAGAAGACAAATACCCTAGTAAAGACGCCAAATACGTAGAATTTCTGTAAAGCCACATGGGCTGTTTATATTTTACAGTTTGACAGAGTTTATTTACTACTAATACACTTGATGATAAAACTAGGCGCATGCAAAAACCTACACCCACCCGAAAGTATGTAGTCATTAGGTATGTACATAGGTATTTGTAATGGTACTTTACTGGTCGTACTACTTATATATCTTACAAAACTTAAGGATTTGACGTGTTATACTGTAGTTGTATTAAAACATTCCAAAGCGTGCAATCAAATCAGCCATACAATCGTGCCCAACCAATTCAAATTCACCAATGCCCAAATAATGGGAAGAATTATAAAAAAGCAAAGATGTTTAAATCAAAATCGTTATTACATGATGCAATATTGCTTTTGACTTCGACTAAAATTCGAATTACTACTTTAGCTACTGGAAGCTGGAGTCCAGAAATGCCGCAAGAAGAAACGTAGAAAATTTCAGGTAGGCGAATTTTTCTAAAACGAAACACTCGTTTCCGACTAATTAATGAGAAGTTATACATACGTATATTATAAGCAAATACCGTTCTGTAGAATAAGAATGACATCATTAAATCTACTGAAATGTTTATTTTTGTAGTGCTAACGATTCATGATAAAGCACGTTTAGACGCGTTTTTCAAGCATGCAATGTTTATAGTAGCTTATTTATAATATGTTATTGCCCAATTTTAGTACAGAGTAATTTTAGCCAAAGATGTAGGTGTGGATTGAGTCTTAATTGAGGTTTAAAGACTAATGAGTGTACGCGAACTATCAGTAGAATAGAGAGCATTTTATTCGCTGGTCCCCATGATACAACCGTCAGTATAAATACTGTATATTCGTAACTTTTGCTGCGTAATCCAGTCTGCATATCTAATAAAATAGGCAACAACCAAGTCTGAACGTTGTTGACGTTGACACATAAGTTACTTTGTTTATCTTCCCTTACGGTCCTTGCGATGGTTCGATTTCGTCTTTCGCATTTTAAATTACGCGATACAACGCTGTTTCTTCCAGATTATGACGAGGCATGGGTTAATTTTGATCCAAAAAATCCCAACGCTCCGTGCACGTTGACTACATGGCCTATGATATGGGAAAAGGAGGAAGGAAGAGATTTTGTTCATCGAGTAAATTCTAAGCACATAGCACGCTATACCAGTGACGTCGGCACGACAGCTACGGGAACATATTCAACGCTGGCTGTGATCTTGTGTGTTGTCGTTGTGGCATGTATCATCGTTCCCCAAATCCTGCAAATCTTTTCAGCTTTATTTTTTCCAAGTAAGAAGAATCTTTGTACACGCTTTTAAATATATAATGATTTAAACGCGTGTCTATCTACAAGATGCAAAATCCATTGCGTTTGTGTTACTCATATTTCAACATTTTGCTTGCAGCGGCAAGTAGACCGCCTCCAACTCCACCGTCGCCTCCACAAGTCCCAAAAAACAGGAAACGACTGCGGTTGTACCATTTCCGTCATCCCAAAATGAAATCGATTGCTAACCTTGTATGATAGAACAACCATGCAAATGTATGACGGTACCTCTTTTGTTTAAACCTTTGCATTCAACTTATTGCTCTATTTATTGTAAAAAAACGACAAAATACACAATCAGCCCCAAAAATGCTAAAATACAGACTTACAGAGGTGTAAGTTACTATATATGATAATTTCGACACAATATGAATGACAGTATCTGCTAAACATTTTTACAAAATGCATATTTAAATAAATTGTATACTAACATCTAAAAAGTTTGTTAACGTTTAGTGTATACGCAAAATATGTATTAAAAATTTACTTTGCTGTCACACCGGAAGTAAGTAGACCTTGAAGTATTTACGCATTCATTTGATTACACATGAAATAACCAATAACAGCGGCAAGGACGGCATCGTTATGCTTAAAGGTACGTCGTATTACATAGTAAAGAAACGTTGATGGTTTCAATTTCAACACTGCTCGGGTAATATTAGTACTCACTATTTCCCACTCTGGGAAATCCCAGGAAATATTTCCAGACAGAACGAAAAGTGCATTGTATCTTTGTTAGAGTAAAACTGAATGTATTGTCCTCAAAACCCTTCAACCGTTCTGCTAACGTTAAAACTAGTTTAAATTTTTATATTTGTTGGCAAAAGTAGTAAGTGTAGTACGAAAAAAAATTGCACTAAAAATCATGGAGTGGAAATGCTGGTTAGCATGCCTACTGAGATTGAGATAAAGTACTTCACTATTTGATTAACAGTAAACACAAAACAGGACATAGGTTACATAAAACGACATTTATATATTGTATGCATGTATTGCAGTGCAGTATTTTTAAATTACTAATTTGTATACTATACTAGTAACTGACAGACAATAAAACATTGTATATCATATCACTACCACTTTAAGTACAAAATAAAAACGATTCTTAGAAATATTCTCGTACCGTATATATGGTTCATATGTACATATGTCTAAACAGTGAATATAGCCAACAACGCTGGAAGGAGAAAAGTGCATTCCATTCATTACTAACTAACACAGTTGAGTAAAACATTGGCGTTGGCAAGCAATTATACAGAGGACAGAGATTTCAATCTTCTCCAAACCAATTTTTCATTCGTCTGTGTAGCTTTGAATTTGAAAGCTCGTACAAATATTATTATTTCATGAAATGCGCAACAACAATGAATGATAATAGTCGCATGTTTTTTTGTCACTTCCAGTTGGAATATCAAAAAGTGTAGTCAATTGCTTCCATTGAGATTATTTTTTTGTTTACTGGTTGTACAAAAATGTTTACAGGAACAAGAAGCATGGTAACAATAAAAATTGCACAACATGTTAATGTCATTTTTATTACTGTCATTTTCACATTTTCTTTTATTCCGTATAGAAGCCTAGAATTTTATAATGTCGGCGTGTGGCCTTTTAGGTGAAATGGTTAGATTGTATACATGAATAGGTACATCAAAATGTGTAGTATACTATATAGTACATAAGCACTTGTAATCTGGACTGCAATTGTTAATTTCAGGCACTATTCTCAATGAATTTTGATCCATTGTGTATTGCTTTTGGTATAAAAACGCAACTTTCGTCAGCATTAGATCAAAATAACAGCATGTTGGTCTGGCGCTAGTAAAAGTCTTCCGACGTTGAATTGAAAGCAATTGTTAGTATACCCCAGGATGGTCATGTACATATGTACATTTCCATTCAAAATGTATGGCATTAGCGTATAACACGATTTTTATGTAAATTACATGACACTTTCTCAGTCGGTCGTTTTGCAGACTTTCCACTTTCTTCTGACGCTCATGCTGCCACCGAAAACAGCTTGTCCACGTAGGAAGTGGCAGCTTAGTCAAATATATGTTCTTTCTTGTCTTAAAATACATTCTGCAGTTTGAATTAACTGAATTCCACAAGTATTGTAAGTACATGGAAGGCGGTGTAACATGAACAGCGTACCGGTTGTCGACCGTCTAACAAGACAGGTAATTTCTGTGTAAAAGGGAAGCATAAACCTAGAAACACAATAAAAATATTCCCAGAGGAAACATTCTTTCTGGAAGAAATTGCACCAGGCAATTCGTTATTATTACTCTGGAGAGAGCGAGTATTACAGAGAAACACGGAAACAATAACGAGCAGAAGGAACATACGTGTTAGTGTATATTTCATACGACCTTTCTATCAAAAATACAATCTGTATAAAGGTGCATGTACTCTAGCAATGATTTTGATTGGCATTTTAACATGGTCTTAACAGCAGGTTGTAATGCTGCTAACCCAACCTTTTGTGAATTTCTAGTGACAAGCAAATGAACTACACTTCTACTAAACAACGATTATTACACGCCCCAGTTCGGTTCAGAACGTCTGGCGGCCTGGTAAAAAGAAAGTGGAAAATTTATAGAAACCTAAAGTGTCGGCATCTGTCACTGCTATTTTTGATTTTTATTTGCTAGTTTAGAGATCTCGGGCACATGTGGTTATGAACAAAAATATGAGCAGTAAAACAGTGCTTACATAATACAATACCCTAATAATCTTGTACGTTTCAATGCATTTCCTAATATGCCACATATCTTTCAGCCAAAGAAGTTGTGGGAAAGAGAACTATTGACATATCTACGAGCTGCATGCATGCAATATTAGCATCCTACATCACTGAAAGTTGTGTAAAAGCTTTTGCTTGCTCTGTCATGCTCATGTCAAGTCAAGAAAATGTGTGACTTGCATACTAACAATCTATGTAATAATCAACGGAATGAAGGTTGGGTAATGAATGTAATTTTATTACTATCAACAATCCAACTTATTACCTTGCTAGAATTTTGGAATGTCGTTAACTGCTACTTTTACTTAACACATTTCGTTCACCTATAAAGCAAAAATTAAGACCACATAAATGACCATAAGATCATCAAGCTGTTGGAGAATTATATGTTTTCTCAATAGTATGTGAACATGTCTGGTTTAGAGAAACACCTTTTTACGGGGAAAAAGTACATGGCTATCTCCTTCCGTTTATGGTTCGTAAAGTCGTGGCTATAATCATAAATCTTTGATGGTATTCTGGTAGAGCACAAGAGTTTTGGTCTTGTGGCTTATCCGTTTGTTCAAATATTTGCAGGGTGACTGGTTTTGGTTTAAGAAACGTGATAGTGATGAATGTGAGTTTGCGAGTGAACCAACGACTGTCTTTTTACCATGATTTTGATTCATGCCTTGCATTTTAACAGCTACGGGGTGACTAGTAGTGGGTGATATCCAAAACGTGAGCAAAAATTCAGGGAAAACTTACCGAATTACATTACCCAAAAGCCCTATATTTTTCTATGATTTCCGCTCATTTTATGTTTCCAATTTTTCGTTTTATTGGGTTCACTAGGATGTTTTAGAGAAAACTATGTATCGAAGTTAAAATAGAAAGGTCGTAATGCGGCTATTCATTGCATATTTTTTGCCATAATATAAATTCATATAAGCATATGCGCTTATTGAATTTTTTATGAAATATATACATAATTTTTCGTCTCCCTATAGATGCCAATAAAAATGAGCAGAAAAAAGGGGTTCATTTGTACGGTACATGCAGGGCGGGCGTGATGCAAAGTGAGCATCCTTATAAACCATGCAGAATATTGTTACCATTACATCATCAGTATGAACGATGGAGAAATACAAGTCTCACGAGAAAATGTTTCTGGTTAGTGAAGCAAGGGAACGAGAAGGAAAAAGAGAACTTTATCTTAGCCGTTATTCTGGGAATTAGACATTTATTTTTACTCGTAAGAATGCATTGAGACATAATTTAAGACATTGGAACTTTCCTGAAATGTTCAGTAAGTTACTGCATTATTTTGTGGAATGAGAATTCCTCATTTGATAAGAGTATGTCGCAGGTTTGTCCAGAGTTCAACATTATAATATTTTGTGACACAAAATCACTCGGTGTGAAACAAAAATTACTTGCAGCAATTTGTTGCCAAACAGGGCATATGCACTAGTAAAACGATATATTTATTCGGTAATATATGACCAGTATGTTGAACAGAACAGACACTTTCAAGGTGAACATAAATAGGATTTTCATTGATGCAAAAAAGTACCATATCAAAAAAGTTTCTTGCTTCCGTGGAAAATGGAAAGATGTTGTGTCTGTAAAAAATTTAGCTCGTGTGGCATATACAATAACAGTTAAAAGCACTACATAAACGTACTGTGTCGGAATCGGAATCCAAAGTTTGTATGACTACATAATTTGCCTTTATACTTAAAAGACATGAAAGTTGCATGAAAAGGCAAATCATTTATGCATTGTAGTTCACTACCTGGATAAGGTTAGGCAAAACGTATAAACAATTATAGGAATTTTTATTGTAGCATACACCATTTCGACAAGTATCATATTCCAGCTACATATGCAATGAGATCAACTAACAAGAAGTATTGACTTCAAACTAAGCAAATGAGAAACGATGATAGATACGATTTCAAACAAAGCATTTTATGCACATAAATTTCTCTTACGGTCCTCGTTTATTCGATCTATTTGTGGAAATTGAGAACAAAGTGTAAGTACTAACGGTAAAGTTTGTTTAAAATGTTCCGCCGTTGTTTAGAAAATTTTATATTATGCCCGCTAGCTTGTTGTTGCAGAATTCCCAGATCTATCTTCATTCTCAACAACCTTATACTTCAAGGCAATAAAAATGATACAAACTAAATGACATACCATATATTATTTTATTCACCCCACACGGAAAACGTATGAAGTTTTTTAGTTATTGCACCAGTAGATAAGACAAACTTAAACGTCAGCAAGATGATTGTTTCAAACTGAAAATTGCTAAAAAACAACTTATTACGTAGTATATTTATCTTATTAAAACGTAATTATATATGTATGTTGATTGTTGACGCACACACTTATAATAAGCAAGCACAGAAGAATAGCATCGTAAACAACTTTTTTTATTAGTTAGTTTCCGGGATATTACAACAAAATGGAATGATCCATGAAAGAAACAATAAAATAAGTTAGTTCATTCCTAGTATTATATACAGGTAAACATTCTACCGAAACCGAAATTTTCATCAGGAACAAGCGTTTGCCGTCGTCGTGAGTGATAGATCATCTTTGCTAGTGTGCTAGATGATGCTGGAGACTAATGTGAGTGGGTGAACTAACTAGTCGTGTGAATGGTGGTGGCGGGTGGCGGTAGCATACAGAGGAGTATTCGGAAAGAAAGACCAACTTGTTCAGTTATGGCTCAGAAGCCAGCGCAGCTAGACATTAGAAACTTGTAACTCCTTTCTGGTAAACATTCTCCTTACGAATACGTCAATCCATCGTTCATACTTTCTCCTATTTTTGCGTTGCCCTCTTAAAATAGCGGACTCCTTCTAACGTATTGTTTATCGTTCCGAACGAAGAAACCTTTTAATATCAACAAATTTGTATATTTTTTAAATTAGCAATTTGTGGGGGAACATGCAACCGGATATTCTTTGTCTGTTCAGTCAAGCTTCAAGGCATTTTTGATATTGTATTAATTGCCAACTTTTCCATTTCGTTTTATATACCATTTTCCATTTTCAAAGTTTCTTTCTGTAGTATCTTTTTCCCTAGTTATTAAAAAAGTTATTTTCTTTAAAACAAGATGGTAAAAATAGTCGGTTACTAATTCATTGTTATTAGTTGCTTGTAACTTGTCTGCGTGCGCCCTTTTTCGAATGGAAGTTTTTGGTTAGTCGATTGATTCAAATTGCAAATAACTGACAAATGACATTCTCACTTCAGTTAGCAGTATTTGAAAGGTTCGGGGCAATCTAAAGGTAATCTAATGTTTGAAAAAGTTTGTCGATAGAATTAATATCAAAGCAGAGCACAAATAGATAAATATACGTATCAATAAAATTACATGCACAATAGGTAGCTACATATATGTAACACAAAACGTAGAATGCATACAAGAATGGACGTGTTTGTCATTACTATAATGAAGTTTCTCTAACAATACATTACTCTAAAAAGAGCATGAAGGGATTTAATCTACATGTTGCATCGCATTTTCAATTTCCAAAATAAATGCCACATAGCGTTCGTCTGTGCACTTTCTCAAGCTGCCCCCTGCAACATTGTGAAACGTGAAGATACTTCGAAAGTCTAAAATTTTCTGTTCATAAGTACAAACAGTAGTGATTTCTGTGTTTAACATGCTCTTTCCAATTAGACTTGTTGTCCCGCGTCAGCAATTTAGCTTAGTTAGTCTTGAATAGGGATTGATTGAGCGTACATACATTGTACCGTACCTACCTAAATACCCTTCACTGTGCGCGTAAACGTTACTGGCTTCTCTTTACATTTAATGAGTACATATACTTAACTCCACTGAAGTCGGACGTCAATTAACAATCTACTACAGTTTCTCACCGTTCTGTTCCGTAACCGAAGGCGCCAGTGTGGCTTTCTAAAGGTAATAATTACTGTTATATTTTTACATACCTATTTATATTTCACTTCCTTTATATCTATAACATGTTAGGTATGTGGAAAATTGATTCAGATAATTGCGGCAAGCTGATCAGAATTCACGCATTTAGGGGGACGGTTCTTAATTTTGGCTCAAAACTACAGTTAGTATATTTAGGTCTGTCCTTTATTTCTAAATTTTGCCCTGTCATGCATGTACTTCATTTCAGAGAATCCAATTTTTACAACATACACACCGAAACAAAAGTTTCATATAAATTGAATATAGTTTGTACAACTAGTTCCACCAAGATTTTTGTGCAGCGTTTATTACAAGTTGGTTGCATCCAGTAATCATAAAATTAAAATATATAAGCAGAAGTAAGAAGATATCAGTATCTTGTAAAAACAATGCAATGAGAAATTTTTCTTTCTTTCATCTTTTGAAAATGTTCTGAATTGCCATATCGAATGCATAAGGGAATGAACTTGAAAAAAAAATAATTCAGCGGAAATATTGAACCTAGTATTACTGAATTGAAATTAGAAAATAAGCTCATTGAAACCACAAGTTTGTCCAATAATTTTGTAAACATAAAGGTTTAATTTATTTTCATTCAAAAACTCTGGTCTGCCTAGTCAGGTGGAATCACAGTGGCGAGACTGGCGTTGTTGAACCTCATGTGTATACATTTAAGCTTATAGGAGTGAATATCATGAAAAAACATACTGTCATATGAAAGTAATATGAAATTGATAGATCATTAAAAACGCGTATAAGTGAAAGAGCTACTTTGCGTTTTCCTAAATTATTGGATGATATATTCTTCCATGTCTTACCAATAGCTTACCCAAAAGTAGTAATGAGCCTAACTATAAGTACACACTATATTATGTACTAATGTGTATTGTAAGTATTGTATATGTGTTGGTACTTGGTGTTAGAGTTCAATGTATTAAATTTTTTACTACCTCTTAAATGAACCCGATTTGATTATAATTACTACAGCGGGGTAATGTGGGACAAAGGCAAGTTTTACGAAATAATTTTTGCATAGGTATCTGAGTACATATGCATATATACTGTCGATGGTGAAACTGAAAAAAGTAAGGAAGTAAGCAGTAGAAAAAAACAAAGTAGTGTCCCGCAAAGGTATTCATCTAGAGTACGTGGTACAATAAAATAGTGATATAAATATGGGTGTACAATGCGTAATATCTATTAATTTTTCAGGTTGAAATCGGACTAGACGATTGCATGCATACGATGTTTTCACAAAAATTTTTTTGCAGAGCCACAGAAGTCGATTTACTGTAGAATGTGACATGGGATTTAACAACGTCGCAATTAGACCGAACTATTATTTTGTGAACCATGTACACGCATGAAATTTTAACCAAAATGAAATATTTTCAAAGTATTTGTCTCTGCATCTGAAACAATATAAAAAATTGCAACTGTTAAACCAATGTTACACATATACATACATACATATATCCTTATTATTTGATGATGTTATGTATGTTAAGGTTAAACATTCGTTTACTGTTCAAATGAAATATGTACTGTAGTTAGTCAGTAAGATATGTGGTTGTGGGTTATTTGCGTAGCAAAGAAGGTAGTGGTACTTAGATATTCATAAACTAAAACTACGTACATACGCATGTGATGAAAACATGATGTCCTGGATGTGTAGGCATATGCGTAAATTCAGATTAATAAGACACTGGACTGCTGTCAGTCAGTAGATGGAAGTGAAAGTTCATTTGCTTTCTCTTGTAGGATTTGTGTAATATCATAACTGGTTTTCATAACGTGTAGGTTAAAAATGTAAACAAAAGGACTAAAGTAACAAAAGAATATTATGCATTGACATTGACATACATATAACATAACAATTTACTTATATATTTTAACAAATAGCTATGGAATATGAAAAATACTTCGTTAAAACACGCTGAATACACAGGAAGAATGCATTGATACGGATACTGAGAAGAAAATACAAATTAGCTCTTATTCAGTGCATATAATATGTAGTACTAGCTAATAAGACCCGTTCTCGAACAGGAAAATTTCGAGACAAAGGTTAGGATCAATAACATGTGGACCATTGTCAGGCCCTGTCGGGTCTGAAAATGGTCTTATTAGCCGTTTCATTTGATAAACATAGTTTTTGTGGTTTCGGAACTCATGTACTAAATCTCAGCCGAATTGAAGATTAAATATTCTTCGTTAGCATAGTGATAACGACTACTTCGACAAAGGTGGCCCTACTGGGTCAAAAATATAAACTTCCATCCCGAAAACCTGATTATACTATGTCCATACATGGTCTACATGAGTGTACCAAATTTGGTTGCAATCGGTCAAACATTGAAAGCGTAATTGCGAAAAAACCACTTTTTTCCTCGCAATAAGAACTGACCCTATCGGGTCTAAAAATGGTCACTTAAAACCCACACTTCGGGTATCGTATTTTGTGTAGGTGTAGGACACCTGTACCAAATTTCAGCCCAATCAGATAAGAAATGAAGATTTTCCTACGTTAAATTTAGATTTTTAGCTCATTCATTAAGATTTTTTCGACAAAACTGACCCTACAGGGTCATGGGAATGAAAGTTTTCGCCCAAACCTCGACTAAAACACACCTAGACATAGTCTGCATGAGTACCAAATTTGGTCGCAATCGGTCAAGGAATGAAAGCGTAATTGCGGAAAACCCACTTTTTTCTTCGGAATAAGAATTGACCCTATCGGGTCTAAAAATGATCCCTCATGATTCACACTTTGGTTATCGTATTTTTAGTAGGTGTAGGGCACCTGTACCAAATTTCGTCCCAATCAGATGAGAAATGTACATTTTTGTACGTTAAAATTGGAAATTCCCTGGGATTGAGGGATATTAGCTTAGTCATTAAGACATTTTTCGACAAAACTGACCCTACTGGGTCAAGAGATTGAAAATTTTTCTCCAAACCTTGACATTAACCCGCCCAGGGAGCGTCTGCATAAGTGTGTCAAATTTGGTCGCAATCGGTTCAGAGGTTTTGAAGTTGTAGGGGAACACACACACACGCAGACAGACACACAAACAGACATTGAGTTTTATATATATAGATGTAATGTAATACTGTAATTAATTTTTACAAAAATGGAATTCTAGCCATTTGCATTATTATTTGCAGAGGTTAAGCAGGTGCAGGGCTTAGCAAACAGGGGAGAGAAGTTTATTCGATAACATAATAGTTGAGCAAATGTCGTGAAAACCGTAATACATACATATCGTGTAACTACCCTTTTTAACGGTAGCTCAATTTAGACACTCCATCCCCATGTATGAAGAACACACGTTTCCCGTTACCCGTTTCCGATATACATAAGTACTACACAGTAATTATGCCGTTTTCTGGTATAAAAGGACGGTGTACCTTTTAGCCATTATTAGGCCGTCACTGACAATCTTATGTTATTGGTTACTCTTTTCCTCATTACTATATAACGTGTACATACGACATAGATACATAGTTTTCTATTTAGGTTTATAGGTAAGCTTATTCTGAAATATTCGATCTGAGAAAAATATGAAAAATACTCAGTATGCAAAACGAACAAAAAATGAAAAACTAATGAGAAGATGACAAGGTCTATATTATATAAAATATTATAATAGGTCCAGAAGTTTGAGTGAAGGTTAGTATTGCAGTTGTCCGTTTCCGGCCCGTTCCCTCCAAGAGTACAGTTCCGCCCGGACCTTGTTCCCCAGGCCTTGTTCCTAGGCCCTGTTTCCCCAGGTCTTGTCCCCCGGCCCCGTTTCCCAAGGCCATGTTCCTCCAATCATTATCTTGATTATCTCATATTGGCCCTTACACCAGTCGGTTAAATTAATAAAACTAAATGTGACCATGTAAATTTCATGTAACCATGAAATATAGATAAACGAAATATAACACTGCTGGTCCATTTCCTCCGGTCCATGAACATTTTGTCACCTGAAACATTTGCTGATCCAAGATAGGGCATGTGTAACACACCAAGTTTTGTCGGAAAAGGTCAACTTGGGTTGGAATTATAATGCGAAACCAAAAAGAAGCTTCGCCGCTTAATTAAAAAATAAATTAATGGAGGAAACAGTATCAGATTGATAGTGGGATCGGGATGAAAGGGGTAACGGAGGGGAAGGAACTAGAGGAAATGGATCGTCGCTTATCTACCTATATTCCATGGTTACATGAAATTTACATTGTTACATTTATTTTTACATTCAATTTGC
>JAHZNB010006152.1:0-12106 GCA_027744295.1 Callyntrura guangdongensis
AAACCACGTGAAATGGAGTTGCTACGTTGTCATGGTACCCTTTGACCCGTCCCCTACCTGCGTTACGTTCTCTGTGTACGTCCCCATACTTGTGTGCCAAATTTGAGCCACTTTAGCTGACGTTTAATTTTTGAACCCTCCATTACCCCCGAATGACTCCCGGGGGTTGACCAAATTTGCTCAAATTATATATCAGAGATCTCACTTCCCTACACGGTACCAAATTTGAGCCAAATCCGCTGAAGCGTCTGGCCAGGGCCAGGAGAATGATGACGGACAGACAGACAGACAGACACGCTTAAGTCAATGAGGATTCTTGAATAAGGAATTTTTATGGTTCAGAACGGACAATTTTCATTCTCGTTAAAAAATTATATCACAATTACACATAACGATGATGCGAGACCGAGATACTACTAATTTATGCAAACCCCTGCACCGGTAATTCTAATTCTGGTTACAACGACTCTGTTTGTTGCTAGAAATACTCTTGGCAAAAGCCAAATATAACATTTCTAATATTATATACCTGAAATTCTTTATTGCCTGCATTATCCGGAGCACTATATAGAATAGAAGAATTTTACACATGTAATTTTTTTACTTATTTAATTGATTATGGTGGATGCAGAAATATATGCAAGTATAGTATCGGCCGGCAGGTAGACTGACTGCACCAACTGCGCTGTGACTTGTGTCGTGTCTGCATAAGAGACGTTCAAGCGCTAAAAATTTGCCATTAATGCCATCAAAACTTATAATAAAAATCAGATTTTCATATTTAGAGTATTAATCTGTTTCATGGAACAAAGTAATACAATTGACAATTAGAGAGTATACGTTTAAACTCCATCACGGCTTAAAACTAAACTTTAATGACTTCTCGTTTCGTTAGTACTTGATAATAATAATATGTCTACAAAATGGATTCGAAATAGAATGGAGCTATACCTAACTTACATGGTGAGTGAAGTTAGTAACTCTGGCTGCGGCTTCTAGGTCTGTGTTGTATAACTGCGGTTGGGTTAGTAAGTAAGTAAGTATTATCTCCACTACTCCTCAGTGAGGAGTCCTCACTTCTCATTCCAACACTACGCTGTGTAGACTGTAGACCAAAATGTAACGTGGAGATAGAGGTATGTTATAATTTATAATAATATATGAATAAATTGCAGTTTAGATTGCAAACTGGAGCATATGGCACTAAAACATTTTCACAAACTGTTATCCAAAATATTGTTATATAGATAAAACTAACTTATTAAGTAGCGAAAGTTATTGCGATTACGAATGTCTGTCTGTCCGTCCGCGCCAAATCTCAGAAACGGGAAGGAATTTTGGAATTTTGTTTCCACCAATCGATAGTCCATAACCTCTAGTTGTGCACCTGATATTTTTTTAGGTAAAAGGTCAACAGGCTCAAATGCCACATAGACGTATCTCTGGTATTTATATGGCGATTTACACCAAACTTTGTATACAGGCAGCCTAAGGTCTCCTCTATAAATTAACAAAAGCTTAACCTCATAGGTCGAAGGAATCAGGGTCAAAAGTCATATAAGTCTATCTCTGGTACTTACGGGGCGATTTGCACCACACTTTGCAAACAGGTAGACTATGGCCACCTATATAAGTAGATAAAATCTTGACCCCCTACGTCGAAGGTTCAAAGGTCATGTAGGTGTACCTCTGGTATTTATGGGGAGATTTGTATCGCATTTTTAAAGAGGTAGCCAATAGCCTGCTCTGAAAATTTCTTTATCTTTCCAATGAATACATGCTTTCGCTACTTCCCTATGTCCTTGACTTCATGGTTTATTATCATAAATGACACGTCACTTATAACAGGTTTAACCCAAGTATAATAAAAATTGATTGTTATCGCAACACGCAAAGTTACCCACAAAGAGGCAGAACAAAGTACTTCCGAGAAAACTGAATTTATTTCAGTTAAACTCTCGCTGATTGTCGATTGTGATTGTGACTGCATGCATGGTTTGTAAATGTGTAAGTGGAAATTGTTTCGTTGAGTTTTGACTCTCAGTTTTGCATTTAATCATTTAGGTTTTGATTTAATTTCATACCAACCAAATTAAATATTCCGTATCGTGTTTATATTTGTCCACTGACCTGTTTAATAGGTAGCTGAAACAAACATAATTGATGGGATTAAGCAGAATATGAAATGAGTAACTAATTTCTGTTGTTTCACTAGTGTGACAGTTGACAGTACGATTTTTATTGCTGCCAAACTTTATAGGATTTATGTAGGCACCAGAAGGTGCGTATAGACTTTCACGCACGATACTTGTTAAGTTGACTGCGATTTAAGTATTACATTGCAATATGCATCTACTGATATACCGCTTGCCAAAATTCTAACTTGGCCTGCATGTACTTATAATTTCAAAACTGTAATATAGTTCAATACGATCCGTCTTGTCTTGTCCCATTTCAACAAATGTTCCACTTGATTCCGCTGTCCGTTACTTGTCAGTGTGTTAAACTGTCTCAGAGATTTTGTTTCACTCAGCTCGGGCTTTACTTTTTTCACTTTGTTGACTCATTGATGTGGCGGATTTGTCATGATCCTGTGGTAAATTTGATAACGTTGTGATTAGATAATGTATTGTCTATGTACGTAATGTAAAATGTTAAAGAGGAAACCAGATAATATGCAGTATATGTAAGTAAATGGGATAATTGTGGGATAATTGATGAGCATGAGCATGATTTATACCTTTGCATGTGTATAAGACACGTATTTCAACAGTCGCATTGCTCTTGTTTTGTACTTTTTATGAATCTGTGTCTACACTCTACTTACTTCTATTATCATTATTGTTTGAGGTTACCAAATACCGAGCCGCTGTTTAATGACAAGCCACGCTGCTTAAAATGTTAGAACACTGACATTTTTACATACCGATTCCACTCGCATTAGTCGCATTGTATTTATCTGTGAATTGTGAAATATATTTTACTGCTAGTGCTAGCCGCAGAGGTATGCAAAAAATTGCAGTTCCTGACGTTATATGTATCATAAAACTGACTTGGAAAGCAAACGGCAAACGGTGAATTTAGAGTTACCTTATCACTCCACTAATGATTGTCCAAGGATTTATTTGCCATATTTTGTTGCATGGTTTTGACTGTTTGTTTTTTACTTGTAAACACAGTTGTACATACGTCACATATTATAACTTTACATTATATACTGTATATCTTTCGAGTTTGCTGTTTTGTTTCTACATAACATCCTCTACTGCGTTTGCGTACTCAGTAGTACAGTAGTATGCGACACGACACGAGACACGATAAAATTGTCAGTTCCGTCGTTCTTTTTTAGAGGCAAACTTATCGTTAGTTCTTTCTCCTATTTGATAGCGCAACTAGAAACGCCAATTTATTTTAAAAATATGGTATGGGACTTTGTTTTTCGAACTTGACACGTTAAAAAAAATTGTGCCATGATCACATTTAGTCAGGAAGGAGCATTAACATCTTTCGCATTTACATATTATGCTACTGGAATACATAATACATGGAACTATACATCCCCATTACCCATCGCCAAAATAAGCTAAAAATGTAAGAAAGTATATTTTTTGGTTTTAGGCAGAGGAATCCTTTTTATATTTTAGTTCCAACATGAGTGGAGACTCGAATTTGGTGTCACTTCGTCAAAACGGATTGTCCAATGGACCAAGGAAGGTCGCTTTAATTACTGGTATAACTGGACAGGTAATCCAAATACCGAATAAACCAACACGCACACACAAATACATGTTCATTATATTACAAATGTGCTATTCTGCTTCCAGGATGGTTCTTACCTGGCCGAACTTTTGCTCAGCAAAGGGTACGAGGTCCATGGAATCATCAGACGATCCAGCAGTTTCAATACTGGTCGAATAGCACATCTCTACGCTGACCCACAAGGTCACCGGGAAGGAAAGATGAAATTACATTATGGTGATATGACAGACAGCAGCTGTTTAGTCAAAATTATTGTACAAGTTCGACCTAATGAAATCTATAACCTTGCTGCTCAAAGCCATGTAAAAGTATGTAGCTAACAAAACTTAAAAGACAAACTGATGATGGCGTACCACGAAATAGTTCAATGTACATTACATGGAAATTTTTATTTTAGGTGTCCTTCGATATGAGTGAATATACTGCGGAAGTAGATGCCGTCGGAACGCTAAGAATATTGGACGCCATTAGAACATGTGGAATGGAAAAGGAAATTCGATTTTATCAAGCCAGTACTTCTGAGCTATATGGCAAAGTCCAAGAGACACCACAAAAAGAAACAACCCCATTTTATCCACGGTCGCCTTATGGTAACTTTCTTCTTATTGTTGTGATAAATTTTGCTTTGTGTATTTAGCATGATCAAGTTATATATTTTGTGTAATTTTTTAATTTAGCTTGTGCAAAACTGTACGGATATTGGATTGTTACAAATTATCGGGAGGCGTATGGCATGTTTGCCTGTAATGGCATTTTGTTCAATCATGAGAGCCCGAGACGCGGAGAAAATTTTGTTACAAGAAAAGTGACACGATCAGTTGCGAAAATTCATCTCGGACAAATAGAACACTTTGAATTAGGAAATATAGATGCCAGACGAGATTGGGGCCACGCCAAAGATTATGTGGAGGTATAGTATAATATGTCGTGTTATTCGCATGTTACATCCGTAGAAATAATAAAAGCGTGTAAAATATGTGGGTTTCATTTAACCTAAACATTTCAGGCTATGTGGTTAATGCTCCAGCAAGAAAATCCTGAGGATTTTGTTATTGCTACCGGCGAGGCTCACAGTGTTCGTGAATTTGTCGAAGAAGCTTTTAAAATTGTTGGACGAGAGATTGTATGGGAAGGAAAAGGAGTCAATGAAGTTGGTCGTGAAAAGGACAGTGGGGTCGTCCGAGTAAAAGTAAACCCTAAATATTACCGTCCTACCGAAGTGGTATGTTAAACAATTGGCAAACAAGTTAGTAACTGTGTTTTATGCGCAACTTTTAGCATTTACTAATGTATATTCACTCTTTGTAGGATTTTCTATTGGGTGACGCTACAAAAGCTAAAAAAGCATTCGGATGGTCCCCTAAAGTGGACTTTTTGGTATTACATTTTTTATTATAATGGAGAAAGCTATATTAGCGACAGTTTAAGTAATTACATTATTTTAACTATCATTTCCTTCAATAGGCTCTTGTTCGAGACATGGTTGAATCAGATTTGGAGCTTATGAAAAAGAACCCAAGTGCTTGAAACGGTGCATATTTATTTAAAGTTTTAGTTAATTTCTGTAGTCGTCAATTTTTGCTTACGACAAATGACAAGTTTACAATTTGCAATACACGTATTTTCTTTTTTCGATTTACGAAATTAATAATAATTATTGCTTTATATGATCTTGATCTGTGCTTAATGTACAATGTAAAACATTCCAAACCAGGTGATATCTTTCAAAGCCGTAATGTTAACTTAAACTCTTTTCAAAGCGATGATTTAAAACTACTTTTTTTGTTTTCTCATTCTACCTTAGAATCTTTTGCACATTTATTTATGACAGTATTTTAAATTTTATTAAATACATATATTACGATTTCTATTATTATAACTTTGTATATTGTATTATATACATACATACTTCTGCACACATTGCAAGACAAATAAAATAAAAACTATCCGGGCTGAAATGACTGTCAAACTTGCCGCAAAACGCCTTTCTGTCTAGGTACATACAATGGGAATCCATGCAAGTTAACGTTTTATTAAAATTGTATTAATGGTACAATTCGGTATCTTTTTATGTTTGTATTAACCATATATTTAAATATTTACTGTTTGCCTGTCATAGCCATGTCGTGAAGCAGTTTATTACTACAAAATACCTGCTTCTGTTGATAATCTGTTACAATATTATATTTCGTTATGTGGTACTATTAATCGGTAATACTGTCAATTTTACCGTAAAAGTCACGTCCAAAATATATTACTTCCAAACATGCTGCATGTAATATTGCTTGTGTGTGTACTGTGTACGTATTATTTCGTTTCCAACCATAAATTCAATCATTGAGTCATTAAAATTTTATTACAATTCCATTTATGTTGAGTCTACGCTCGTCTGGCGTTTTTTATTTGTGAAATCTGGAAAATGTCATAATTCTCGTAAAGCATCAACGGAAATCAGCAACGGCTACACATAATTAAATAGAAAATGTAAGCACGGAATATTTAATTTTCTAAATTAAACACGAACATAATGATGACAAGTGTGTATTTGCTCACAATCAACGTTCATCAACAACTGGAAACGTTAAACTTTTAAAAACATTTCGTTTTCTCTCATATAACCATACATTGACTATTTACAAATCAGCAACAGGAATCGTTAGTCTACTAATAAATTCATAGTTCACTCCATGCAACAACCAAAACCTTTGTATCTGTGTGTGCCGTATGCATCTGATTTTTTTCCTTCTCTCAATATTTTATTGTTCGTTGCAAATGCTGCAATATGTCAAGAAAACAATCTTATCCACACTTTATACACCGATGAAGGAAAGAAAAATGAAACAAAGTTTTAATAATATTTTCATTAAAGTCAGTTTTGTTTGTATATACTTATACTTTTGTTAGATATGTGTATGTTTTTGTTAAGGATGTTATGTTATGGTTTGGCTCAAGTTCCCCCAAACCATCAGCCTTACTATTACGCTATAATGCTATACAAGCATAGCATCATTTTGCATGGAACATGGTTATTAACTGAAAAGGGGTAATAAAATTTTTCCAATTCTCTATGAGATTAGTAGTAGCTTTATCAATACGCTTATAGGAGAACGGTTACAAAAATACAAGAGTGAAACAACAACAATGTAGAATATCAACAAACTATCAGTGGCTATAAAAATAACTGTTTCGGCGTGATTTTTGTCGGTACTTTTCATTCCTTTTTAGTTTCTCCTCAAACCACATTAATTTTCTTTTAGTCATTCAACTCTGTGCTTGTCAGCAGAGCGGAATTGTCGAAAACTTACTGCTCTCAATTATAGTACTCATGAATCACGAAAGTATTGTCACGATTGGTATTTGCTGGACTGGTTAAAAAATGAATCTCAAGGAAAATATACCTGTCTGTCTATAACATTTCGTTTGTAAGGTTTTGCGTAGACTGTATAGCTGAACCTATTTTATTACCAATAATTCACAAACATTTGAGTATAGTAGTTTTGATTTGTGACCGTGACTTGTTCAGTAATAAACCGATTATATTTAGTAAAAAGTGTCGTCATTTTTGTTACTTTGTATTTTAAGAAAAATTGAAACTACAGTCAGATTTTTTCCAAATTCATTGTGGTAATTCTTTGTGGACTGAAACATGAAATACTGACTTGCAGTTAGTGTTGCCCTTCAAATTCAAGTCGACACCAAGATGCACATAACATACGTTATATCATCCATCGTAAATTAAATTACTGTATTTCTATCAGTTGAAGCATTTTGTTCGCGTGCGTGGTAAACGCATATTATTTTGGCAACTAATAAAAAAAATGCTTTGTGAAAAGCGCAACCGTCTGAAAACCAATATGCAAATTGTTAGTGTTGTTAGTATTTCAGGGGATAATGCCAAAATAAACAACGTTTCTCGTTTAAGCTTTCCATCTTTTTCAACTTTTCTGTCTAGTGAAAGTTTCTTTATCTTAAGGGAATTACTTTATGACGAGAACTAATACAAAGAGCAACTTTTGTTCGTGAATAGGCTACCATTTACTTGATTCACAGGCAGAAACTTCAACAATGCAACCATCCCTTTCACAGCATCCACTGTCTTTGCCAGCAACAGCCACAGCCCACTTTTTGCACGATCATGTCTTTATGCTTCCATCAAGAACCGTAAGCACCTTCTATTCGAGATTGTGTAAGCATCGACCGGAAAATCTATTGTCCGGAAGAAATTATTTTGAGAAAAAACTAAAAGTGGAATGTAATGACAATGCGGTTTTCAGTGAGCATGTACATACTAAAACTAATATAAGTAAACACAGCGACAGTGAGGGGCACTTTGATGTCTATCGTGGTAGTGCTGAAGGGATACCTGGGAAGCGGCCACCTGAAATCGTTAAAGCAGTCCCGTGGTTTGAGAAAATATCGTATACAAAAAGAAGTTTTGAAACATTTTTCCCCGAACAAAAGCATTCGTCCATTTCATTGTCTTTAGGTGACGCTGAAAGTGAAAATATAGCTGAAATGAAAGACAAACTTTGCAGGAAAAATCGACAGGGCCATTTTGACAAAATTTCTGCAGTGTTTGAGCAAAGAGAGCAAGAATTAGTTGGTACAAGCCCGTGTTGTGGTGAAAATGTGTATACTCAGAAGAAGTGTGGCGGAGGAAAAGGAATAGAAAACAGCGTATGTGGTGATGATGACTTTGAACAATTCAATCGGTATGGTAAAGACGGCGGTATTGTTATGGGGCAACCTGGAACTTTGGGTCGGGAAAGAATGTCAACGAATGCGAAAATGTTTACAATAGAAAATTTATTAGAAAAATAAAATTGGGTTTGCATTTAACATTACAAGACAATGAAGTTTTTACTCAGGCATCTTTTGTAAAGTAAAACTGCAGTGTAAGCAAAAAGTAAACATTAACTTGCTCTTGCAGGTTTGGTTGAGTTACCGTGCATTTTATATTAAGGTTAACATAATGAACTCATACAGAATTAATACACTATTGAATACATAGCTATGCTACTTTGTGTTATTTTTGTTTGCGTGTAATATTTAAGAAGTTTTGTATTACGTTTAAACGTATGATGATCAATATGGTCACAATATTATGTATTTCAAAATGTTAGACCGAATTGAAGTACTTTCATGTATGTTTTTTCTACTACTGTATATAAAATGGGAAAACAAATATTATCATAAAATCTCAATTACCCATACCATTATTAAGTCTTTCATTGAAAATCAAATATACACTGATGATGTATACGTTTGTAAGTAAAGATCTTCGAGTTTTGACTGTTGTTTCCAATTAAATGTATTTTATTTGAAATTATTTTCAAATATTTCGCACTGATACACGAAGCAAATGTCTGCTAATAGATCATTCTGTTAAACCGTTGTTATTGATGAAATTAATATTAGATAATTATCAATAATAATTATTTATTTGGATTATATATTACCTATCTGCCAAAGTTTTTGGCGACGCATCAAATTTAAAAAAACGTCAAATGTAAAATTAATTAAGTAACCAAACAAAGACTGTAAATAGCGAAAATAACTTTTATACAAGCAAAATGTCCATAATAGTATGAAATTCCATATAATTTTTTTTTAATAAACATTTTTTAAGTTTGTTTATAATATAGTACGTAACAATAGAAAGTGAATGGAACAACCGCTGAACCGAACCATTCTCAGTTTTAGTATCATATAATAAATGTCTTCAACATGTTTTTAGTTACGCTTCTCCTCTACGCAGATTATAGGAAATTTTTGTAAAGGCAAACTATATATACTGTTAAAAATATGTCTATTATGTAGGTATGTATATCCATTATTATATGTGTTGCAGTTACTGTTCATACTTCATCATTGTTCGTTCGTACTGTGTGTACAATACCCTCATTCTTGCCATCATATAGTTTGAACGAACATGAGAAAAGTTGCTTAATTTTTATTATACGAAAGTGGATCCGTTATAGTATTTTATCGCGGTGACTTCATTCGTTCCCAGCGTATTATTGTTGGAAGGAAGTGCCATCGCAGCAGGTATAAGCCTTCTTTATTTGTATTGAGAGAAAACAAGGGGCGGAAGAGACTAGACCAAATCTTGTTTTGAATTCAAACAAACTTGAAAATTCTCATTCATCTTACTAACCAAGCTCAATGTGAGTAATTTGAGCTAGTAAATGAGTTTACGAAGGACATGAACGCGTGTAAGATCTCAAGAAAAAATACGGCGATGTGAATCTCTGAGAATTTATAGATGCCATAAGCCTGTATTACTAGCATTGCTTTCGATATTCTCACAACATCTCTGTTACTTGTTCACTGGGTTTTCGTGGTAGCTGTTTTTAAACAGAAACTAATATCATTGTCATTAAATATTATTATACTATGTTGTGTAAAATACGCTACACAATGTTATCCTACTAGGAACCACAAACAACCCAAATAGCACATGTTTCTTTTATATTACTCACGTTGGTATGTATATAGGTAGGCAATAGACCGCAAATGTAGTGCAGTGTACTCCAACTAACAACATTCAAAATACCACCAACTCTCGATTTTGTTTTAATCTGAAACTGAAAGTGAACGTGGTACTGCCTAAACGTTGTTGTTTTCTTTATGCACGCTTAACGCAAACCTCACAAGACCAAAATGTCATTTAATGACAGTATCATAGGTTATTTATTGAGCTCATTGGTACTGCTTTCTGTCCCTAATAATAACACCGGACTGCACGCATTTGCTTTTATAGTGCTCACAAAAGTCCGTTTAACTGTCGTTCCTTGGAGAAGTCTACCATTCAATACCTCCTTACAAGGCAAGGCGTATAAATAGGAAAGTAAAAAAGACTACAGATAGATTTTTAGAAAAACACGTTTTTACTACCCCAACCCAATTACGACGTTTTTTGTCTGAACATTTCGTATGTGGTGGTGGTGTAATGTGTAGCTACGTACACGTAAGTGCATTAAAAGTACGAGGATATGCACATCAACTGCATGGGTCAATTGATGATAGGTTTAGTAGTCCAGAAGAGATGAAAAAATGCGTTTTTGTCTGTGTGAATGCATAATACGTGTTATATGGGTTTGGCTGGCATGGCATGTGGTGCAAGCACTTACAATTAGTGTTATCTGTTCATCTCCAACACTGCTGAGGATTGAGTATTGAGTCGTCTTCCCTTTTCTCATCTAATAAAGATGTGGCCTTTGACTAAAATAAACAACCACACATGTCGAAATATTGAAGTTCTTTTGGTGTTACATTTACTCTATTTAGATGTGTACGCTCTATACTCCGTATTTAGTAGGATATATAATGAACCATTACTAATGGTATATCGGTACAGCTTTTTATTGTGGTTCCGTAAAAAGCCGACGTGATAACTGCCAATGTAATTTTCTGTAATGAAGGAAAATATATAACAACATAATTTTATTATTATAATTTTTAATTTACTAATGTGCTTATTGAATTGTACTTTGCCGAAAATACTACTGCAGCTTTTAACTTTCGTCAAGGAATACAAAAATTTCATTAATACATGCTAATGGGAAACTAACACAAGAGTCTACTCTTGCATAATTTTGCACATTTTCATAAATTAAGACATAATTTTGCACATTTTCTTAAATTGAACTATTAAAAAGTAATGGCATCGTGTTTAAAATTTAACATTAGTAATTTTTGCCGTATTGTTCCTTTTATTTTTAAAAAATTCCAATAACGGTATTTTTGTACGTGCTCAATTGAGAATCCGATCTTTCCGGCACAAGTTCATATTTTCATAGACGATGTCTGGAAAAGCAATCGAGTTCGAGTAGGAACACAGACAAATAAAACTTTGCTTTCTATATAACTACTTAAAAGGTGAGATGTGTCGAACGAAGTGCTGTAACAACATGGGCACACCGTATGTTGTAAAGCGGAACTTTTGCCACGTTGGTCACAGACCCACCTACCAAACGCATCGGTTATTTGGTGCTAATAAACGTTCCTTGGTGTAAATATGGTTGTTTTTTTCGTTAAATGGTACAAAAAATATGCGTCATAACCATTACTCAGTAGTTTAACTAATACACAAAGGCTTACCGGATAAATTCACGCAGATGTCATCTAAAATGTGTTCAACTTGGAAAAATCAGTCGAGTTTCGGCGTCTTTCAAAAATTCAAATTTAGATACATTTAAATCAATGTACCCCAAGATTTTATTAAATTGTAATTATTGCACAGTTGTACCATAAAAATATGTGTGTAAAATAAAAGATGGTTGGCCGGGCGATATTGGGCGGATTTTGGGACGTATGCACCTTCCCATGTTAAAGTAAAAAATTG
>JAHZNB010006153.1:0-15213 GCA_027744295.1 Callyntrura guangdongensis
GCAGCAGTGTTTTTTGAGTTTTGCTGTGGGTGGGAAGCCGCCGTCCCCAAAGTTTTTGAAAACGAAAAGTTATGGCTAACCTCAATAAAGTTCGTATTTCAATAATGTGTAATGTATTTCTATGGCCTTGAAGATGTCCTTTATATTACATGAACATCTGCAGCAAAAACTGACGATTTGTCAATTTTTTGTCGATTTGTCACTTGTCAGATGTCAGAATGTCAGCAAAAAATCAGAATTAAAATTTTATGGACATGCCGCTTTTTGCAAGTCACTTGTCAGTGACATGTCGTGTCACTGACATAAAGTTTCGGAAACTGACAAGTTGCCAACGCTACTAATACGTAATTTTACTAAGAATATAAATTTACTCGTCATACATAACCCACCAATTACATCTAATTTCATGGCCTACTTGAAAAACCCTACCTGTGTCACATTAAAAACTTCCCAGCCCGAGCCCAGCGCGGGCAGATAATGAACTCCTAGTAAATTATTTAAATCAGGGATCCCTAAATTTCTAGAGTCCACAACCTGATACAAGCTAAGTATGTAAAATGGGGTGAGGTAAAGCGATGGATGTAGTTTCTCATGTGGCGTTGGATTTCGGTAAAGATGTAGTTCAGCTTCGACAACCCGCTCAGTATCCTTCAACTTACCAGTGGCGGTTAAATTGAAATAGAAAAAGTCATACTTGTTGCTGTCACGTTCCATGAAGGAACGAATGACGTGCGCACCGTACGGGTTCTTTGCGCGTGTGACACCATAGGTGTCTGTAATGGTGTTGTACAAGTCAATCATGAATTCCGGCGCAGGGCCAAATTGACCTTGCTGCCCACGCATCAAAAGGTCATCATCTTCGGCCATACCAAAAATCTGAACGAACCATCCGTCAAAAAGGAAAATCAAATTCCAATCTTAAAAAATATGAAACACAAAGTAACAAAGAATGCCTTTACCTGCATAAGACTCCGAATAGCCCGTCGCTTCACAGGTCCGATGTCATCAACTTTTTCCACTTTTTCCTCAGAATCCTTTGCGTTTGCCACGAGTTCAGAGTCCTCGGTACTGTTGTCACTACTTTCTAATGGTACTTCTTGGTAAGAGTGCACCAGTACATCTATCACAGTAGGTGGTAACGCTGGAAACGGTGTAGTCGTCGTTAAATCTTCCTCATCCGACACCGTACTTACGTTTTCAGAAGGGATAAGTGCCTCGGTATTGGATAACTTATTGTTGTCAATTGAAGGTACTTTTTCTGTGGAGGTATTCTGATAATTTGTCACATTGCAACATATTGGATTACCAAATACAGTAATAATAATAAGGAACGTTGATCCTAATGAAAAACTCCTATACTTTCCCCCCAGGCTTTCGTCTCGAAGCCTCATCTTTTGTTTTTATCAATTTCAACGAAACGAAAAATATAATCTCAAAGGATGGTACTAGTGAAATGTACTGGGACTTGTTATACGCAATGAAGTTATTGTTAAAGACGCTGCTTGTAGTTGTGCATCGTTGGAGAGAGAAACTGCAATTGACACAAGGTGCTAATGGGTTAGCTGATTTTAAAATGGAACACCCACTCTGCGAAAAGAAATGGGCATCCGATAGTGAGCTTTAAAGCATCATCGTGACAAAATGGCCAAAATTTAAGAATTCACCGCAGAAAAAGAAGAAACCCGTGGTCCGTTTGGTCTGTCGTCTCATATACCAATACTACCATCATCATATTATCATGTATAAAGTCTTGCATCGTTCCTGTGTGTTCTACACTTGACACTAAATGGTGTTGGTGTTGAAATACTATAAATCTCTTGGCAAACAGTTGGCGCCATGATAATTATGACCCTGTGGCCGATTCCAAAAGGCTCAAATGTTTTAAAGCAGCAGCAAGCATCATAACGAAATATTATACTACTTTCGCACTTATAGTAGTAGTAAGGCAAATTATCATCATTATCGTCTTCGTTCATGTAACAAAATACATGATAAATAGAACGAATGAAAAATGCCACGTGAAGTGTGAAGCATCAAAAGAGATGATGGGAATATATTGCTGATGGCATTTGGCTTGACATGAACTCTCACAATAATACTACTTTGGCAATAGGCCCATCCTCATCAGCAAGTTCAGTTTAAGTAGTTACCCTCCTCTTCTGCAAGAAGCCTTATTCCGCCACAAGAAATAAACAAAAAGGATGCGCTATGTGTGTGATTGTGTGGTGTGATTGTCAAACGAGAGGTTTTGCCATATTGTCGCACCAGATTGAAAATTTGAATGCAAATGTAAAATCCAATAATAAAAGCAAAACATGTACAAAGAGACGAAGAAAATGAATAAAGAGTTACAAAGGTTGTACATTTTTGCAGGAGAACTGCACTTGTCCAAGTCCTTTTATCCATATTGTCCATATCCTTTTCCTTACAATAATTTTAGACTAAAATATGCATAGCTCAATATTCGTCTTATAGGCATGAATTAACAATTACATGTTTCTGCTACAGTTTCAACAGTTACAAAACAAGTCAATAGAATCTCATTCATGTCAGATGTTTTATTAGATAATTGGGCCTTGTGTCTGATTCCTTCGTCCGTCAGTCCGTCCCTCACCCCTTATTTAAAGAAAAAGAGTTAAGGAATTTTAAAGTTCATAATTTCTCAATCGATGACGAAAAATTATAATCAGGTCACCCCCGGGGGATGGTGTATTTGACGAGTAGCTTTTGGGCATTGGAATTGACCTGGAGATGAGATAGGTGCGTAGTTTAATTCCAAAGAGAATAAATTTTCGATAACCGAACCGTATTCTGTAGTTTGCATGATCTTATCTTAATATTTATTCTAAAGATCCTTTGCCACAGCGTGTTAACGATTAGTTGTTACATGTGAATGTGTCAAATGTCGTCGTTGGCAGGTGTAAAAGTTAGTGCTTAAAAATGGCCATATTTTTCCCTGAATGTGACCACCATCGAATGAAAACATTACTATCGCTTTTCAGATGTTATCTTTCCCTTTTTACATGCACACTGTACAATGTATAAAAACAAGCTTCACTACAAACTACAAAGTTTAAATTTTCAGGTCCGGGTAGTAATTTATTTTGCGGTTGTCACTGTCACTTGTGTAAGTGAAAAAGACCTTGATCCAAGGTAATTGTTGCTGTAATTTCACAGTTCTACGTTTGGTTCTGAGTGCATTATTCGCACTCATACACTTTTATTTCTTTTAGTTTCAATGGACCTTTAACAACAAATTATCATTTTCTATAAACAAAAAGCACCATCTTCAAAGTCAGCCCACCTAAAATGCAATGTACTAGGGATGAATAATAATATTGTACTTTTATACCAAATTTCAAATTACACAGTCGTCGTGAACTTTATTCTGAAAAGAAGCAAGGATATTATGTATGCAAAGCAGCTTTTTTAAAAACTAACGGAAATTGCATTCATCATGCTACACGCCACAAACTATACAATTTAGGAGGTCCCATTTCTCAACGACATCCACAACCTGTCACGGATATAATCGTGTGCTTCTTTCCGTGTACGTCCATGTAAGAGTGAGACACAAACTTTGTAGCGGTGCATTTGCTGGTTCCCCCAGTTAGTGTAGACAGACAAGTTTCGTTGTTGGTGCTCGACCTTTAAAGTTTAGAACATGCAAATTTAAAAAAATATAGCTGTGCACATCAACGTGTAAGTTTACAAGTTATAAAATATAGTTTTTACACATCAACCGAAATAGTGTCGTTATTTTCGCAGCGTCGTTCGCTCGCGCCTACAACTTCAACAAATGTTACTATTTTTCTCATTATTTACTATAAATAAGAAAAAGTAGGTGATTCCATACCAGAGAAGACATTTTGAGGCCATCGGTACATCCGAGCAGCTGCCACTACAACGCCCTATGTCCATCACCTTGTTTTCATATAATTCAGTCAACAACAAAATAATTATTAATGAAGTTTCTTGGCTTTCTACTTTCAATGTTACTTTCTACAGAAAAGAAACTGAAAAGGAATTGTAGCTCCCTCGAACGAAAAACAAAAGTAAATATGTACCTTGGTCAATGGAGAAATGGGCGGGCTGTCAATCAAGCGAGCCGTTTCTGGAATTACATTCATACTCTGGGTTCTGTTCTCATTGAAACTGCTACTATTATTGTTAATGGACGAGTTGTAATGAGTATTCATTATATTAGCCTGTTCTACAAACACGTGGGTGTAGTCGTACACCTTTAGAAACTGCCTGACACGATAGCAGTCGCCTACACATTGGCATTCATCAATTACACCCAGGCAGGAAGCTCCATTAGGGCCGTCTATTGCTACTGTTCGATTTCTAACTGGTCGGCATGATAGACAGTGCTCCGATGAATTATCATCATCACAAGGTCCAATACATTGCCCAATGTCAACCTCCCTTTCAAAGGGAGTACCAACATGGATCTTGACCACGGATGGATACCGGTGACAGCCCTGTTGAGGTTGGCTAACACAGTTGCATGATTCAATGACGTCAATCTCTTTTGCTTCTCCCGAAAGATCATAATAGCTTTCCCGTTTCACCGAATTAGGCAAGCAAAATGATTGTAAACAGGATGTGGACATTCGCTGAAGGTTGTTAGGCTCAGTTTGGTTGCTAGAAGTTTCATTCCTGTCATCTTCTGTCGTAGTTGAAGGATCCGGTTCCACGGGGCTTTTACTTTGCAAGCTGAGAAAGATCTTTGATACAAGTAAACATACAACTCTTTGATTAATTATGCACAATATAATATATTCCATTTACTATCTTAAACTTGTTAACGTGTGTACATGTTAATGCAGATAGAGCTATAAGCACTAAACGCATAATTGCACATTGCACGTGTACATTTTATACAAATGTGATTCTCTTATCAAGCATCCTCTTCCCACATAAAAAAATTAAAGAGATCAAGTAATCCTTACTGGATCCATTGCTACATAATATGTACACAGAGAAATTAAAGCTGTCATTTGTTAATTTTGTCATATGCTAATTTAATTGATAATTCGTGTGACATTGCAAAATCCACAATGGCTGTATGCAAAGTACTTCGTTAACACATTGAGTTACAGCAATGATATCGCTCACACGTAATCTGTTTTCAACTGTACCAACAATATCACATAAAAAAGGTAACGAAAACATACGAGGTAAAGTTTATTTCAAAAATAAGAATTCTTCTATTAAAACAAGTCGGAATGGTTGTCAACCAATTTGAGTTTTTACCACATGAAAGGAATGTGATATGCTTTGGGAATCCCCACCAATTTCGTCAAATTATTGAGTGATCCAGAATTTGGTTTTTACCAAATGTTATTCTATCTATCCGACAAGTGCCTATAGCACTTGATGGACGAGTTGCTTGTTTTATATAAGGAAAAGCTTACTACATGACGTTTTAAGTATGTGTTCGTTTTATTTCTTTGAATTGCTAAAATACACGTACCGAATATTTATCGCCCTTGTTAAGAAGTCATAGGGGAATTTTATTCAACTAAATAATTAATGGGCTTATGTTCTGTCAGTCGGATTTATTCTTGTCACAATGTCATGTACACACGTAGATATTTAAACCGTCAAGGGACATAACACGTGGTTTCCCACGAAAGATCAGCAACATTATTATAATTTACCTACCTACCAAAACGCTATGAGATGGCGATGATCTAATCGTTATCTCACTCAACCCTAAGAAAGGGCAGGGGTACAGCAACACTCGATGTAAATATCAAGAGTGTGAGGTGGAGAAAAATAGTGAACCGGATCTTCAGAAAATTCATATTTTCGACGATAAACCTTATATGTTGATACCCTTATTGCATATTCGGTACATCTTATGTAAATCGTCTTGAAAATTTCCTATCCTCATCTTGTACGTACATAAAACGCCCAATGTCAAATCGTTTGATTATAATTTCATGCTTGTATGAAGCTAGAAACATGGACATTGTAAACAACTGGCTAAACAGTGTACTTTATTTACCAAAACAGTTTTTTTCTCATTTAGGCACATAAAAACGAGTCAGAAACTAACTCAATTCAGAGTCTGGGAAAACCACAAATTCTGAAGATTGTATCTGCTCAACTCAAACATAAATGTACTAGTAAGTTTATTTATGCTTGCTATTTTATGCATCTGAAAACGTGTCAACAAGATACTCTCGTCACTAACACTCAAGTAGCCTTTTTGGTATCAAGTCGCCCCATTCAGATTGTTCAAGGTTGGTGTATGGTTGAGAAATCGATTGTAACCACCGTTTTGGTAATATGCTGTATACTATTGCAACATTGAAAATTATTTCAATTTTGCAATTTCCTGATGTGGCTATGAGCTAAACAATATTTAAAAAAATTCTGACCTGTATTGGGTCCATGTTTGGGAATTCCTTGAGATATCTGTCGAATTCTTCACGTTTCAGTGGTTTCACTGTTGGAGTAGGACATTTCTGACGACACTGCCCTACGTCCAATTTTACTTCTCCTTCGCTTATACCTATAGCAAAACAATAAATATTTCCCAATTCAATTTCTCTGTCAAGATGTAAATAACTCAAGTTTTTTTTGTGCAAAAAAAAACTTTAGCATAAGCAACAAACTAACCATAACCGACTGTGACATATTTAGATTCTCGCTGACAACACTGATTAACGATTTCCCCGGCACTTTCTCCAGACTCTAACTTTTTGAAGCTCAACTCAACTGCGTTCCAAATTGATAAAAGTTTAACTTTAAAAAATATGTCAGAGAATTGAAAACGATTAATTAATTTTAGATTGGCTCCTTACCGGGACTGAATTCTGTCGGATGAGTGCTAGATAAATTCACAAAACAGACTAAAACAACCGTTAAGATAATCATATTGACCAACATAATATGATGACTATGACAGATATAACCTATTTAATCTCTTTTTACTGTATACAATCAACGGTGACCGAGCGGTATGTACTAACTAAACGAAAGACTGATAAGCTCTGATAAAATGGCTAGCTCGAGGAACAAAACTAATCATTTGAGGCACAACTTTTGATTGTCAAGCTTTTATAGAGAAAAATAGAAATGATTTCATATATTCTGCTGAAATGGAGAGGAAAGTCTGGTATCAACGTACCTTCATCTCATCTATCTCTAGTCATTTATATCATGATAGCTTGTCAACGTACCGTCTTCAGTGACTCCATAATGAAATCACCGACTACCGACAGTGCAAAAAAGTCGTTGCGCCCTAAACGATTATCATTATTGTCATCATAAAGAAGTAAGCCATTTCTTGAGCTACTACTAGTAGTAATATATATATATTTTAAGTACAATCAAAACAGCACAGCTTATTCCATCCCGACACTTTTATACGTAACAGCAGGTGCTGGGTCGCTCACTACGTGGCTCATTAATTATCGTCCTTGTTAATCCACTCAATTACCACTTAGTTGAATTCTACGTTTTTGTCATTCGTGATCCGGTCAATTTTTTGTTTAAGTATCAACTTCAAAATATGTGCGTAGTAGTTGCTGCAGTAGTAAAACATCCCAGGACGACGATGACTTACCATTTATTTATTGTTTGGGGTAAGTTTTCTTGTTTCATTCAAACTTGGATGTATTACTACAATTGTGTGTGTACAGTTGTGAGTTTAGTACGGTTGTCGACCCAATTCAGCGCAAGTAGGTATGATATTCACTTGGAAATCCACCTTGGCTATTGTGTACATACCTATTCTGCTACTTCTCCTACAGAGGCAGCTGTGGTCGAATGTAGTTATTCAGATGACATTCCATAAATTTTCACCTCGTACGATGGTGATATCATATCATAAGGGCAGGTGTGCAAAAGTTTACTTGTTTCTACCTTTTAATCTCTCTGTAGTACCTTGTGGTGATACAACGACAGATCATTAGAATTCAATATGCTACAATCTGATCAGTGATCAGACAAGTAATTTAAAGAACTGGTGTGTGGGTGTGTAGGTTCAAAGGTGAAACTTTTCTTGATACCTGATGTGATGTGTGATGGCGATAGCACGTTGTTAACTTTCGTCAAGCAAACAAATAAATATAATATTATGGTAGCACGAGTCTAATATACAAATTTCACAATACTAAACCATGTACATACCTTGCAAGCACACCTCAGACTCTGACAAAGGCGCATTTTGAACTGGCGACAAGCTGTCTGGTTAATTTAATACATTTTTTAAAATTTCGACGTTAACGAGACGTTTAATGTGTTTACATCGGTAGCTGTTGAACAAGCAGGAGAGAGAGTTGATTTTTGCGACCCCTCTACACTCACAACAACAGTGGAAGCCTTATCATACCTACCAGTATGTATGCATATTAGCTGCTAGTGCGCGCTGTTGCGATTTTCTCAAAAGACTTCACGGTGGCTGTGGTTCATGGATGGTAATTTTATTGGTTATAAAGTGACAACTTATATTTTCGGTACAAAACAAGCGTATGTATTCACAAAATGGCATTTAACCAGTGTTTTGGTGACAGTTTTATGAGAACAATTTATCGCGACTTAGTTTGCTTGATATAGCTATGAGTTGTATCATCGCATCATCATTATCACAGTCACAGTTATTATGGTCCTCATCTGATGATGTCGGTTGCATCCACAAAGCATTTAGGGATGATCTCACGTCTAGAAATCTAAAGTTGTTATTGCTGAAAATTTTAGCACACACCTTATAACCCGACCAACATCATGAATAATCAAAAATGTTTTATTAAACTGAGGTACGACCAGCAGCATTTTGGTCTCCTACAGCTATATTTTTGCTGGTCAAGTTTATTAACATGAATCGCTTATGCTAAAAGTCAAAGTAAATAGAATCTTACGCTCAGGGTTCCACCAAACTGATCACACCAACATTTATTAGCCCTTGTCAATACGGGGAGAAATGATGAAAATTCCATTTCAATAAGTTCAAATCTATCATATTTACCGATGTAATGTAAATATGAATAACTTTGACCCTCTGCAATCCGCAATGGACCACATCTCATAAAGCTACAATTATGTTTCCTTGATTTACGTGCATGAAAACGGTTGTGCTCCACTGGACCTCATCCGAACCCTTGATCATAGCTACTGATTTGATAAAACCGAATGCGTGAAGGAGTTATGATAAAAGTTATGATAGGAAAAAAGTATTCTGCTCACAGTCATGTTGGTCGTCTCAAAACAAGGTTAAAGGATTATATCTTATGTAATAAACAGCAAATAATTAATGATTAAACCTCTCATTAAAAAACTAACACAAAACCTTGAACTGCATCAAAAATGAAAACTTAAAATTTTACATTTAAGGAAAAGAAGTATTGTTAAGAAAAGAGGGGGAAACAAAGAGGAACAGTGAATGAATGGTGAATACCTGGATACATTAACTTTTCATCGCGCAGCATTAGTTTAGCCAAGTAGTTCCATCTAGAGAAGCATCCGATAGTCGTTGCAGTATCAAAGTATTTTAATGGCTAATCCGGTAGACTACTCTGTGTGTTGTACAGTTTAAACGCTGGCTCGTTATCATGAGTAATTGTCCATAAACATTTCAACAAACAACTACGACAAGCTTTCATTTTCAATCTGACGATTGCGACTGTGTACGACGTTAGTTATCTGGTTCATTAATTTGTGAATGTGTGCTAATCAAGTACAAAGAAGTAGACTTAAACCTGACTTAAGCCAGGTTTAAAAGTTACATGATTCCACCCATTAGGTTTGTGCGCAAGTTGTCCCCAATTTTCTTGACTGTCAACATTCTTGATAGTAGCCATCCGTAACTAGGTAATACGGTACTTTCCCATCGGGTTCCATTATTGGTGTCCTACCAGATTATCCTTTGTTATTAAGGATCCTTTAGATCCTTAATGAAATTGGTCGTCGTGTCTGGTCCTTCCGTTCGATCCCCAGATTCTTGTGTACGCTCTAACTTTTGAAGGGAAAGGAATTTTCAAATTCTGTTTTGGCCAATAGATTGGTATGGACCATATCTCGGTCAAGTGCGAAGATGGGCACATGGGGTCGACCCCCTGGGGGTCAACGGGGGGTCAAAGTTGAAAGGAGCTAATAAATTATCCTTTTTGGCATCATTAGATGTGTCTATTATCGCAATAAAATGTCGCTATCCTTTGTCGCTATAAAAATAAAAATATGAGAATGTTACATTTGAGCTCAGTGCGACGTAGCGACAGCGTATCACAAATGCATGAATTTACCACACGAGGAAGTGAGGCATTAGCTGGAGAGTAAGAGAGTTGCAAAGACGTGCTTTTCCAATGAGAAGTGTTTTAAAACAATTGAACAGATCCGATAAAATACTTACAACTATCTCGTCATGTATGTATCTTTTATAGTGATTTGCGTACAACAACAAAATATACCAAACCATAACGGTGCTGACTGATCGAAATTATGCCGTCGTTATATAATATATACGCAATACACATATACAGCTTATACGAATTTTTATTGTGATCTGCCAGTGGTTTCGGTACACTTGTGAATGAAATTTTGTGAAAGTCGAAGTAACGTTTAGTCAATATATCATTCTAATTACTACAGACTACAGAGTAAACTAACAATAATAATGATCAATTAATGATGTGTTTACTTACCGAATTACCCATACATATTATATGAACCATATAAGTAGCTATATAGATGTTATGTATTCATTTTCTAAGGTCATACCCATACGAGATACACCTCGTGCTGTGATATTTAAACAATGCTTCAATGTATCGGTGATTCAGTCGTCAGATAAGCTAATTCTTAAACGTAAGAAGGGGGCGTATCGTGCAACTTTCAATCCTGGCTAATCCGGGTTTACGACTGCCAAAAGGAAGCTAGGAATAAAAATTACATGATTTCACTCAAGGTGCTTTCGCAATGAGCTTTATGCATTTTTAAACGTAGCATTTAATTTAATTTGTTACATAAAATGGATCGATCGTGACAGTGATATTTTCGTTTCATTTAATAACGGACACATGCAAGATGTTCTATGATGCACTGTATTTATACCAAATAATGTTGTTAGAAAACAGCCACTGGATCCTCGTGTGTTTGAGAAATAGAATTTTGGCATCTGTTCATATCATTAACAGTTTGATATTTAATAGAAATTATACAACAAACTGTCCAATCAGCTTGATCTTCTCGTCTTATTTGTTACTACACATTCCATTTCCGTATGAAAGTAATTTTATCCTGCTCATATACACATTTATAAAAAGCCTTTTACAGTTTAAGCATGTAGTATTTACCCGCCTACCTTTGTATAATAACAGCTAATTATGTGACTGTCAGTCAAAAGTCAAAAGATGAAGATAGAGCTAAACAACGTACAAATTGAATGCACAGCAATGGAACCGTGTACGTGTGGACTTAGTTGTAACATGAAATACCAATGCTACATAGTTACCATTCAAGCACTACGTATTTATATATGGTTGGTTTGGTTGCATATACGTATTTGTGAACGTTGAATGGAAATTAGGAAAATTAGTCGTTGTATAGTTTATTGCCATTTTCGAATACAAACTACTACTGCTGGGAAGATAGCCAAATCCATATCACCAACCGCACACGCGTTTTGATTATCAGAGTTCATCCGTGGAGTGGAGTAATTCTAATATTTATAGTAGCTTGTGAGAAGCCATGCATTCCAAATAGAATATGTGTAGCCTGTGGACCGTGTGCATGTACAATATATAGAGTTTGGACCTAATTTCCAGAATTATTTATTTGTTTACTGATGTCACATCTACTTCGCTACTGCTACGAGCTTGCTATATAGAATATAAAAAGGCAGCAGGTGCTGGTAGTAATACTTCATATTGTTGTCGTCATGATGGTAAAATATTATGACAACAAACTACTTTGGGTTTAGCATGCAAGCACACACTTTCACTAAATTTCTTACAAATTTGAATGCTTTGCAACTTTACCAGGAATGCTGTACAGTTCATGATAGTGGTGATACCACCACCGCGATGCATGCATGCATATTATTAGAAGCATCTCAGTAAACAATATAATACTGTGTAAAAACGAGAAATGACGAGTGCGAAAAGAAGTATCGATCGAAATGTTCTCGGGAAAAGTTTGGTCGTAATTCTCCAGTCAGTAAGCAGTGGTGGTGGTGAGCAACATCATCACGACTTCTATCATACTAGGTAGTAGGTATGTATATGTCACTTGAAGTTTGGATCGGCTCACGCTTTTGCATTCGTTGTGCAACAAACGACACAGTCAAGAAGAATGTAATGTAGCTGGGTTCCTGGTTTTCCTTTTCCGTATCCCTACTTCCACTTCTCTCCTGCTGCTGTTGGAATGATTGCGATGATAGTACATGTTTCGCCTGTTCCTGTGTGAGCTCCTTTGGCAAAAAAAAGTTGCTCTGTCTGGCTGTGGCTGGAATTGAACTGGAACAAAATAGAATGACTTCGTCCAGACTTCCAAAAATGCTGTGTATATTCAAAATAGTATGTTATGAGTGTGAGCGTTCCCAGCATCAAATAACTGGATGTAGGTGCATAGGTGCATAGATATACGTGTCTCGCTTTTGTCCTTTATTCCGTATATGCTCGCTCTGTGTATAGTATTCGTTTTTCACTCCGCATGTGGAAGTAAGGAGAAAGAGCCATAGTTTTTTTTGCTTTCCTTGTTTTGTACGATATGTTGTAAAAATGAAAGAAAGGAAACGATGAGTCCATATTTACAACAACGCTGCCACTTTATATTAGCTTGTGTAGCGAAATGGAAAGCACCGCTTTTGTGCATTTTCCTTGTATACCCATGATGATAATAGATGCTGGCACAACTTACTTGCTTTCTTTAGTCACACACTTTCAGCTAAAGTGCTCGGTCGAGGTGTCGTTTCGTTTTGTTTAGTACTCTATTCTTGTTTTTCCTGTTTCAGTCCTTTCAAAATCCACACATTGCATTGAGTGAATATGTTGTTAATATAACCGTTAATTTGAGAAACTTGTCAACGTTTCAGCTTCTAATACGCCTTTAACTTGGTTTCCCGTCTGATAATTTATGGCACGGGAATAATATAAATTGTGTGGTTTCCTGGTCAGTGTTACAACAAGTGTTTGCTGTGTTGTTTCATTCAGTTTTATACTCTTATTCAGTCGTGTATGCATGTGAAACAAACTTTTTTGTAATTTTACCTAATACCACTTGCTTCATTTGACACAAAAGGAAAAAAATTACTAGTTGCAGGAGAAAGCACCAGGTAAAATAATAAGACATTCCATCTCACAAAGTTGTCCCTTTCCATTTATTTCATACTATTTGCAGCTAACAAGTGTTCATGCAACAACCATAATACCAAAGAAGTTGGCATTTCGCCAACTTTTTTGTTTTTGTGAGCAGAAATAAAAAATAACATCTATTCACAGATGCGAATGCATAAGGAAAAATATATATACGATACGGAAAGGATATTTCATCATACACATACATAGTTTGCACAAGTCTGGGAAGGGTACACGTCACGTTCATAGACAAATTAAAGGTTACACAATAGTAATACTTTAATTCATCCACTCCAATGACAGGTTTCCTTCCGATTTAACTTGTTATGGTTCATGATTATCTTCCCTTTCGTTGATTTTATGCATGCAGTCCAAGTTTTGATGTATCTTTACCAGTTTTTGTAGTTTATCACATTGATGATTTCTTGCAATCCAAGAGTTGCTTGAAGTAAAATAAAAGTGCATATGTGCATATGTTATCCAAATGTAGAAAAATACCTAGGTTTAATCGAATCATTTTAACTATAAACGCATCCCTGTATTTAGCGTTACTTATTTTAATACGTCCTTGAAATTGTTGTTAAATTAGCGGGCAACTGACACTAATTAATTTTAAATTAACTTGAGAAAAAGGCAACAACCCACAATACATGCGATGCGGCAAATGATAGAGTATATAGATTTTAACCATTGTCAACTGTAGGTGTGAGTGAATTGAATTAAAGTCAGTGTTTCTATCATGTTTCAACTTTTACAGATAAAACTCTGTCACCATGCCTCCGCCGCCCCCTGCGGAAGATGCGCCTCCCATGTCGGAGTTAGAAGAGATACAGATGAGAGCAACCCAAACTACGGATGAGGTAAAACGTTTTATCTATATATATAAAACTCAATTTCTCTCTCTGTGTGTTTTCCCTTATAACTTCAAAACTTCTGAACCGAATGCTACCAAATTTGGCACACTCATGCAGACGCTCTCTGGGAAAGTTTATGGCAAAAGGTACGGGGAAATATTTTCCGCCGAAAAGTCTTAATCTCATTCCCAGTGAATTTTTAACTTTAGCGAACAAAAATCTACATTTTTATGAGATTTAACGATTTTTGAGGACATGACTTTGATTAAAAATGTTTTAATGTTGACGTTTCGACTTCCAACTGTAAGTCTTCATCAGGACAACAGCAATAAGAAAAATATTTGACAATATTTATGGCAGAAGAAAGAAATTCATGTGGAGGAAAATAATTTTTTATAACTGAATATTAAACGTCTTCCTTTGCATGTTATCCTTGGTAATCCGGTATTTAAATTTTAAAAAAATCTACATTCAATACCCGATTAGGCTGAAATTTGGTACAAGAGTTCTGCATCCACAAAAATACGATAGCCGAAGTGTGGGTCCAAACTGACCATTTTCATACTCGATAGGGTCACTTCTCATTCCCAATGATATTTAAGTTTTAACGTATAAAAATCTACAATTCCTGCCCGATTGCGGGTCCAAAGTGACCATTTTCAGACCCAACTCTTATTTCCTGGAATATTTTAGTCAAAACGTACAAAAATCTTCATTTCTTAACTGATTGGGCTGAAATTTGGTGCAGGGGTTCTGATCCCACCAAAAATACGATGGCCGAAGTGTGGTGCTTTTTTATGTCTATTTTCAGACCACATAGGATCGCATCTTATTTTCACGAAAACGTTTAAACACAGAAAAAATTACATTTCTTAACCATTTATCTGAAATTTGGTGCAGGTGTTCGGGTGCCATAAATAACAGGTGTTAGACCAAGTATCAATCGAGAATTATTATTTTTAGAACCATTCGGGTCACTTCACAAAACGTCTCATTCCACGGTGAATTTCAATTTTAACATTAACCTTATCGGCTTAAATTTGGTAGGGTAC
>JAHZNB010006154.1:0-11858 GCA_027744295.1 Callyntrura guangdongensis
ACACACTGAGTAGAGATGATGGACAGCGACAGGTTTTAAAATTAAACATCCTCATGTTATATTATTAGAGAAGAGTGCGCCCGTAACAGCGTACCCAGCAGCAGGAACGTCAGGTCAATGTTGTGGGAAGAAGGGTCAACAAAGAAAGTGCTGTTGATGTTTGTCCAGTGTTGGCAGTTTGTAATTAGATGAATGTCATTTATTACATTTTCAGGTGAACGGACAGCTCCGATGTCAGCTACCGGTTCAGCGAGTCGTATATTAAATCATCATCTTTTAGTGATGTCTATACTCTCTAGTGTTCTCTGCTATATTTTCACCATTGTCCACATTCGAAGCAAGCTCCCTCTTTCCAGTAGCAGCAGTAACAACAACATCGAAAATAGTCAACAAAGTAGAAAATTTTTTAACAACAATCTTCACCCTTGGAAAAGCATTTTCGGGATGAAAACTCGGGTTCTTATTAGATAAACGAAAGTACATACTGTGAAATAATAAGTTATTATTGGTACACGGTGTCTGTGACTATAAAACTTTGTATTATTTGGAAACACTACATCATCGGATTGTTTGCGAATGTAATCAAAACTGTTTGTACATACCTACCTACATAATATATATATATACCTATGCATACAAACCAGAAAAACGTCAAAACTGTTGTGATGATGTTTTTACCATCTTCCCTTGTTGAAACGAGTGTGGGAGAAATGCAGCCACAAACGTAACTTTTGTATATATACATAACACGTAAAATGAAGATATTGCACACAATAGTACTTTACTATACTGCGCGTGGGCTAGTTAAAAAATGTCGACTGAATACAGAGAGACTCCCTCTAAGTGGTGAATGACAAAAGGAAGTAATTGAAATTTGCATATTACCAACCCCAATAATGATAACTCAAATTACCCCATTAACCGGTTTTGTTGATGATTTTGAACACGCAAAAAAAGTTCCCATTTGTGTAGTCCACTTAATGGGATCCGACTATTTAAAAAGTAACCACACACAAAACTACAAAGATAAAAAGTGAGTAGGTACACAACGGTGGTGGTGGTGTGCATGTAGATAAGTGTTTGTTTTACTTTTTCTCTCAGCAAACCGTATAATCTCACAAAATCTTATAATACAACGTTATGTTTGTAAAGAATTTGTACGTATTTAAACTATACATAAAAAATAGTCAAGTATACAGCTGAAACACGGATATGAATCATTCCACTATTACTCAGTGTAAATATAACTCACCCAATGTCGTAAATCGCGAAAATTACACAGCATTTATAATATATATACGAAATACCTCTTTACATCATACAAAACAGGATTCAGTTACATAGGTTATTTATGTTTTTTAAAAGCAGTGAAAATGAACGATAAGTGTAAAACGTCGTGACCAATTAAAGTTTTAGGTGTAGTGCAACATTAATAAATAGCAACAAGAACAACAACACCAACAACTATATATTGGCAAGAAAGAACAAAGTTTGTGCAAGTGTAAGTTGTGTTACGATCTCTCAGTGAAACTTGGGTCACTTAATGTTTAAAAACAGTTTAAAAAATTAAAAACTATGTACCCTGTGTTATCCTTATAATAGCTTGTTAGGATCAAAAAACGTAGTGGATAGTGTTTCTGTCAACCATTTTGTTCCTGGTATATAATAATAATCAGTAAGCAAGCACGACGAGTGACAATGGTCATTATCATACAAAATAAATTACAGAAAAGACAAAGAGTTACAACAGGTTACGGTAAATGCCGTAGATTTTTATCCTTTTGTTTAATACGTGAGTTCTATGTGTCATTGTGTCATGTAAGTAACTTACACACACCACTATAATTAGAGTTTTAATGAAAACAACTACAAAAATGATCTCATAACCCAACGCCTCCAAGAGGAAAAACTAAAAAACGACTATTTTTGCAGATTTAATGCTGTCAACGAAAGTTTCGTATCATCCTTATTTTCAACACTATGTGTCACACATTTAATGAGTAAGAAAGCAGAAAATAACCAAATTTTATTCAAGCCCAGTGGCTGCATAAAGAGTTTAATTAATGCTTTGCTTGATAGCTATTAGACACACTATAATGTGCCGCGAAGTAATTTATGGTTATTTTAATTGTATCTTTGTAGCTTTTCTAAGTGTACAAGGAAGAGGAAAGATGCGTACGGTACTGTGATGCAAAAATGGTGCAACTGTCAACTATACATACAATATGCGGTGACATACAGGGAGAAACCAAAGGTGACAATCGTTTTCATCTTCTATTCGTTCATCAGTCCCAGGTGAACCCCGGCCATTTTTGACAACGTCAAGTCCGCCGTACCAACAAAGCACCGTGTTCCCACAACTGACAAATACAACCCAAACTTGAAATTGTTCGTTTAAAAAACCTTACACACGTGTTATACGGCACCAGTTGATGGTCACGTTAAAATAGTACGTATAAACACTATTGTTGGGGCTTGTTGAGAAAAGGAGTAAGAATTTACGACAGCTGTTTTTTGTGGTTAATAGTCGACACTAATTGTTATATCTACCCTATTACAAAGGAGCTTACTTAGGGATTGCGTACATTAACTAGTTGTTCGTATCGTAAAGTTCTTATAATTAATTAATACTAATACTAAGAGTCGTCACTCGTCACTACTTCCGAGATATCATTCATCATCAGCAGAGTAGATAACCAGGAAAATATATATTATAAATAATAGTTGAATTGCATACGCATATTATTATTATTATTCCTTCTTGTTACTTTACATTCCTCTTTTTTTTACAAAAAATGCTAGAAACTGCTTTAAGTTTATCAGAGCATTAAATAATGTGTGTCATATTTTATTGAACTTGAACCCAACAGCAGATTAGTTTTCATATTACTTTACTTTTATAGAAAACTCACAAATGAACCTTCTTTCACTTTAAACTGCTTTGCTTTCCAATTTCCAATCATCAGCAGAGTAGATAACCAGGAAAATATATATTATAAATAATAGTTGAATTGCATACGCATATTATTATTATTATTATTCCTTCTTGTTACTTTACATTCCTCTTTTTTACAAAAAATGCTAGAAACTGCTTTAAGTTTATCAGAGCATTAAATAAAGTGTCATATTTTATTGAACTTGAACCCAACAACAGATACGTTTTCATATTACTTTACTTTTATAGAAAACTCACAAATGAACCTTCTTTCACTTTAAACTGCTTTGCTTTCCAATTTCCCGAGAAAGTGACTAGGTGAACTTGTAGGCATTTTTATTGATTAATATTCTCTATAAAGCAGTGAATGAAATGATAGATATGGATGAACAATACCATAAATATTATATATGATATTATTAAGAACAGCATTAAAGGTATGTAAGCATTTATTGAAACTTTAATTATAAATAACCGGAAAGTAATAAGTCATCTAAAATGTGTATATAAGCAAACGTTGAATGTATTGAACTGAGAGAGTAATATTATACGAGACATGTACATTCAGTTATCTGTAAGGGGACTATATATTATATCGTCTACATGACGTACTTTAAAACAGGTATATATTTATGGTGTAAATTCTCTTTCTAAAGCGTATACTTAGGTGGTGTATCTTGTCACTTTTTTGCCTCTGGAGTCAAACAAATTACAGGTAACTATTACTTCATACATAGTATATAGTGCTCACTTACGTTTACGATTTATTGTTGTTTATTTCGCTTGCTCTCATCACATCTGATGGAACTCAATCTTGTATAATAGGTACTTACTTTTTCTAGTAGGGACTACTTTGTCAAGTTTTAAACTGTCAAGGAAAGTAAGGCTATATTTGTATGAGAGAAGTAAGCATTGCATCTTCCTGACAAAAAAAAACCACCATGACGTGAGTGTACATATTATATTTGTGGGATTTTTCGTTATTAGCTCCAAATTTTCTCGAGTAAGCATAAAAATAAACCTCATTCTGGTATGTACGGTTTTATAAGAATACTATGCATTAAGCTTATCATCAAACTTTAGCGTAGAAAAAAAATACAGGCGTAGGTAATTATACCTTGGAATATATATATACATTATTCTTAAATTAGCGTAAAAAAGCAAAGTCATGACTGTAAAAGTGGTGTATACTAAAATGTTCACGTTTGGTTATGTACATAGAATTTATTCTAAAGAAAAATTATGATTATATAATTTACGAATTATGAGAATTTTTATATGTTACAACTGCATCCAGGTTTTTCAAGGAACAGTTATTTTATAATGGTGGCCGGATCGAATGAAAAGTATATATTATGTAGCAAGTACGCATAAAGTCAATAGAGTAGTGACTTGAGTTGCAGTGTAAAATAGGTGTATAGAGTACTTACATATAACGCATCACACATTGTGTGCGTATGTATATATAATTTCCTCTGCAAATGCAATGCAATAAGTATCCTTTTCCAATAAAATTCATTGAAGAGCAAAAACTCATAGCGCTCTTTTATTTTACACCTGTGTTTTTTATTTTATGGTTATTAAATCGGGTTTGGTATTCGTTTCAAGTGAATGACTTGAAAATACTCTTGATTACAAATACGGTTAAAACCTTATTTCCAATAGAAATATAGACATATATGTACGCTCTGCAACCTTTTCAGCAATTCTCTGTATATCGGTAGAAGACTTGAGTTTAGAAATAAATCATACTAATGCGCAATTCTATTAGTTTCAGTTTGTGTATTGAAAATGCTCTTATGTATTTAGTGTATGACGACGACAGCATTAAGGTCGTTAAAAGTCTAAGCAAGTCATATTTAATAGTTGTGTAAGTTTTACGTATGAAAAGAGAGATGATGATGAACGAGCGCATTTTTAGATTGTAGTTGGTGTTTGTTAAGCAGTTAATTTTATGATATATAAGTATATGATTGAATAAAGACTTAAACGAATTATTTGCATGATGAATGTTCTAATGTAGTATCCACATCATTATATAAGCATATCATGAAAAACATTTCATCTTTGTAAAATGGTGCAGTTTTGCGTTTAGCATGAAAGGCCGAAAATTAAACATCAACTCATCAGTTTGTTCGTGTAAAATTGCTCCCACAGGATTTATTATAATATTTTGTTATTAATATTTTCAGAGAAACTTGAAGTCCCAGTCAAAGTTTTAAAAATGCTTTCCAGCAAAACTTTACTGTTTACAATAAAATATGTTTGTGTAGTGTTACAAATACAAAATTGCTCCATCAATAATATGATTAAGACGGTTACGGTTTCATACATATTAACTCTTCAGTCAGTCTGTGCATTGACTCTAAAAATATTGTTTCCAAAATGTCTTGTCGTGTTGAATTTCCGCATTTGTAAATGATGGGAATCCGACAAAACAAAACATACTAAACAAGGCGGTACTGATAATAATAAAAATTATTACACATAGTTTAATAAAATACTAAATAAACACTAACAAAGGCAACTATTGCGCGATTTACGTATACACATTTCGATTTACTTCCGGTGTCATGCACAAATTACTTTTGTAAATTGCCAGCATGTTACAACTCAAATCATGTCATTGCGTTTGGGAAAATTATAACTCTTGGAGGTACATACCCTCTCATCACTCCTCGTGACTGTTGTTGTCATCATAATCTAAATTGGTATAATTTATTTAACAGAAGGTATCTAAAGAATCGTGAGATCAGTTTCATGGGATCAAACGATGCTCCAACCTTACAGGTAAAATATACGTTGTTCTTTAAAATAAATTTCATCGCTCCTCAATTATCATACGTAAAAAATTCTAGTATAACTATACAAATGATTCACTGCAGTCACTGTACATATTTAATGATAAATTAAATCAAACACACTTTTCAAAAAAATCTTAAATATTACGAAAAAATATTTTTACGAAAGGTGCAAATGCTTACAATATAATAACAGTCAAGCAGATATTATACCCACGAATATACGTTACATGTGCTTGCTTTGGACAATTGAGCTTTGAAAGTCTACACTTGCAACTCGTGCAAGTTGTGAAAATGGAAATGCACTTTTCTACTGAAGTAGCTGCCGTGTAGTAATGTCAATACCAAACGGTGAACGTTTGCGTCATTCGGAACAACTTTTTCCTTTTTTGCTTACTTTCGTTTTGCCATAAAATAAACGAACTTAAAATACACATTATAATACGTCTGCTTACGTTTCGACTGCAGCTATTAAAAGGAACACATCGTTTGTAAAGCATCACCACGACCTAGATATTTTTAGGCATACCAATTTGCTGAGGCGCGGGATTCGATACAAAATAATGTTTAAAGGGTACATTATGTATTATCAAAAGAGAATAAGAGAATGCATTATTAGAAAAGTATTCAATAGGAATAATGGCTCCATGGCTGGTTGTATTTCAGGTCTTCCTCGAACACAGCTATTTTGTTAAAATGGCAATGGTCCCGTGTAGATTTATCGAATATTTAAGCAAACAACCAATGCTTGCATCATGTTTTTTTTAGTCAACATGCATGCTCCATGGTAGAACGGTGGTACACGGAGGCAGCTACTGTTGTATAATATGTGTACAGGAGTACGGACAAAAAGCGTGCTAATGACAACAAAATAAATTGGATCAAACGTGCAATTTCCGATCTGATGAGAATTGGGTTGCACGACGAACACGGTGATACTGGAACCAGAGGAAACGCTCCGTCCCATTCGTGCCGTACTTATTTTTGTTTCTGTCTCTACACAACCCACCAACTTGTATAGAATGCCCCAATCCAACGGGTTGCTCCCTGGGTCCAATGTCTCTACAGTCCTGTGTGTGTGCTATATATGCGTATGTCACCAAAATAGGATCTAATGTTTATTTGTTTTTTTTGCGAAATTGGCACTGACACTGCACCACTCTTTATAGCATTGTAATCAAACTTGGTCGCTTTGCTGGGGGAATTCATACCATATAAAAATAATTTTTGCTTTGTTTACCCTCACAATAAACAACAACACTACCTATTATGAGGTTGCAGAATCAATGCTGTGTGGCCAAAAAAATAGAAGAGATATCAGCAATTTCAGGTAAGTGTCTACTAATGCACATGATCGTCGTGATGGTCGTGATGATGGTGATCTTCATCCGTCCCATTGTGATGCCCGGCCAGAGCGTGATCATGATTGTGATCATTGTGTTCGTCCCCTATTTCCTTTCCGTGACTATGGCCATGTGAATGGGAAGAATTGCGAGATCCTCCATGACTATGTCCTCCTGATACACGTATACAAATTTTCTTGATTAGTTTTATAATTTTGAGTTTTGAAAATACTTTCAGTTGTCTCAGGCCATTTCTGTGAATGCGTTGTATATTTATAAAAGGAACGCTGTTCACCATTACATTGCCTCAAGCGACAAGCAATATTATTTCAAGACTTTTGTTTGGTATCAAAATAACTCCAAGCTTATTGGTTTTCAAAGTAAAAAAATGCCTTTGAAACAACATTCATATCATGATATTCTTCAAATTTTGATTACGAAATCAGAAATGACAATCATTTTCCAAGGACAATTTCAATAAACTTCAAAACCATCGACATATCAGGTTAAGTTATGTTCGACGGTCGAGTCTTTGTTTAAATTCTCTGCGCGTTGTACTTATTTGTTCATATTTTCAAAGCTCTCCTCTTTTCAGATTGTTCTCCAATGAGAAATTTTTCCAGGCTTGTCAATGGTAACTTACCCAAAAACTCCAAAGCTCCCATCATCACGAATCCAATAATCGCTACCAGAATATGAATATATTTTCGGTCCAGTTTTCGTCCCTCTTCTTGGAAGATTTCAAAAAACGTGACATAAAGGAGGGATCCCGCAGCCAGACCCTGTATACAAACAAAGAAAGAAATTGAAAAGGCTATATCGTTATAACCTACGATTTTTGCATATCTCCACTTATCTAATCCTCAATCTCATCGCTACAATAACAAGATATCTTCATACTCATCGTGCTAAACACATTAATCTTTCATTAGTAATAATATGACACCAAGGGGAGTCACGTTTGCTTTGTGAATATTCATTGTTCAATGAAGAGTCAGCCTTTTATTATCTTCATCCATCATAACAACACAATATGGAACAATTTATGTATTTCTTTGAAATGGAAAATCCTTGTTTGTAAAAGTAAATTTCACTCTAAAATGAAACGTACCACACTGCTATGCAAAAAATGATTTGAAAATCTTCATATTGCAGAAGGTGCGTAGGTATACAATCCCCAAAATATTTTTTTGGATATTAATTGAATAACTAATCTGAAATAAACCCGCTGTAATTATAGGCCATAGCGACGTAGCTTAAAACCTTACTTGTGTAGATCGGTAATCGGTATAGACGATCTCGTTGATACGGTATGATCTCGCAGTATAGATTTATTGACATATAGACTTTAACGCCCTCTTGGGACCACAGGGGTACACTAATATAATTCAAACTTGACATCCAGACTTCTGATGTTATCCTGTATATTTATGCATACAAAATTTTAGCTCATTTGGTTAAAGTTTAAATTTTGATCCCCCAATTGATCCACTGAGGGTGCTTACTAATTTTTCTGAAAATTTATTCTAGAGGTGCCAGTACCATAATGTACATTAATGGCAAAAAGTCAAATCGGTGATGACGGACGGACGGAAGGATAGACAAACATGCAAAAGCCATAACTAGCTCAAAAAATATTTTCAGCTACGTAATAAATGCAGATCTGTTGAATCTAAATTGAAACATGAAACAGGATTCGGTGTGGTTCTCGAAGAGAGTACATAGATAATCAGATTCATACATAACACACCTAAAATTGAAGAGTATGCCCATTTTCTTTTCACCCTTGTGAAAGATTAAAACACATATTAGCATGTAATTTACGCTGGGTAGAAATAATAAAGTCAACGAAATATGCTCCCCTCGATGAAATGGTCATGAATAAATAATTCGTGTTCATTAGCACTACTGCGTTACATAGATAACCAAGAGCGTGCCATCAAATTCCAAAACTCAACATCTTGACATTCTCCAAATTTCATCGCTCTTTTTATACGAACTACCTATATAGTATTTTTATATGCCTGTTTATTGTTCACTACTTTTAATGCCACACGCAAACACCTGCCGCTTGTTATTGTTGTTCGCTGAAAAGTTTCTTAGCACATATTTCGATCAAGATTTCGTAAAAAAACTTGTAGTAATAATTCAGTTTACAAGCTACAAAATAATTGCTGAAATTCGCAATGGTGAATGGTAAGTTTCTAATTTGGCATGTGATTGGAAAATGAAAGTTTACCCATTTAAAAATAAAAGTTGTTTAATTTTCATGTTGTTAAATTTAATTTACACATGTCGTCCCCGCAAACCAATTTAATAAATTATTATTATCCAATAATATGCAACATTCCATGTTCGTTTCCACCGTACATAGTAATTTAATAGCAAGGATGAAATTTAAATACTCAAGTTACATAAAACCCACTAAACGAAATACGTAACCTTCTCTTTTTTTAGGAAAAAAAATCATTTAGTTTCTAAAAACGTACGTACGCCACCGTACGCTAAGGTTGCCTGACTAACAATGAGTATAAAGTATTATTATGTAGTATAGAAAAAGTTTAATATTATGCCACGTGAGTTTCTGCAGTCCTGAATCACTCGTAATTGATATTAATAACTAACATTTACATTTTGTACAGCTGCAATAGCAGTACTAAACATCACCCAGGGTATTCACCATTTCAACACTCCGTCGGCATCATTCAGTTTGATGTTTATTACAGGGAGACCTACTGATGATGGTCAATGGCCACTTCTCAATCTTCATTATTAAATCAACGTAATCAAATAGTTTACTATGCTTATGCCTAAGGACATCATTTTGGTATTTACAATTTACAAGGTTTTGCTTAGCACGCATCCCACAGTCCGCGTATTGATTTTCACAGAAAAATGTAAAATTTACTGTGTTCATATTACCTACATTGCAGTTAAGTTAAGTATATAGACACACGCCAACCAAACAGGTGAGAAGGTAAACCGTGCTGACTAATTCAAAATCCCAGAGTCTCTAGTTGACCGTAATATGTGCATATAACAATAAGTAGAAGCAGACATAAAAGTACAGAAAAGTTCACAGAAATCTTGTTAAACTACCTAACTATGTAATAAATGTTTAATTCAAAATTCAAATGTATGAAAATTCAATGATGATGGTTACTTCTACGAACGAATAAAGCTCAGAGTTACTAATTTTCGTTTCTCATCAGCGTAGCTGTCAGTATAATCGGGATTTTAACGTGAGTGCGAATTGTGGGAATTTTGTTTACTACTTGCTACTTATTTACCGCTTACGTGAATGCGTTTTAAAGATTTTCCTTCATTCGTCATTTTTACTTGCTACGTGGCGTGGCGTAATTTCGTCAAATTTAAATTCGTAATATGTACATATGAACGGAAGAATACTTGGGAAAATTTAATGCAGTCGACGTAGTCATTATATACTTAACAAATCTACACACTTCCTTTTCATTTTACTGTGTAACTAGAAGCTATGTGGTTCGCAGGCAACTTCTTTGAGTAAGCGTTTTTGCAAGGGATGGCGCAGGGTTTAGCATAACCTTGAACAAGTACGCACCTCAGGCTCATTGTAACATAACATATGTAGTAGTTGCATTATTTTAACGCAATATTCCTTGAGCAATGCGTTTGACAAGTTTGACTACAAGTGTGATTCTGAATCGTACACATTAAATATCTACTCTGATGGCAGAATAGAGGCCACCCCAGGGAAGCTTTGATGCCAAATACTGTGGGATAACTGTACCAAAATGTGTTTTGGTTTTGGTGGACTAAACTTGAGACTTTTGTCATCAGTCAATGCCCATGTTGTAGTATCTTCTTTTCTCTCAAAATCTGCTTGTCTCGCAATTTTAGTGCGAATAAGAATTACTTTGGACACCCGCTGTTCAAACTAAACGAGCTATCTGTCGACTGCTGATGCTATCTATCTAGAAAAATGTGATGGTTTGTTCATCACAAACTGAAACGGTGGTCCTTTTGTTTGCAACATATTTTTTTCTCTCTTATCCATCATTGGTTGAAGATGTTCTCAAAAGTAAGTAGGCTGTCGGTACTATTGTGATAAGACATTACACAGACATTTCGTCTTTAAGAACTTATGCAAGGCCTAAAAACTTAACGGTCTTGAAAGGAAATTCGGCATGGGTATGATGGGATACAAGTGCGTCCTTGAGGAAATCCTTTGAGCTTCTTCGTGCGAAAAAAATGTATACCCTTTTAGCATACAATATCTGACATGGACATTTCATTTCATACCTTATTTTATGGCACACTACATATACCTATATACTTTTACAAAGACACACATGGGCATATAATTGGTAATTATTGAGCATTGCATAAAGCTTATTATTAGTCACTTTTTTACGTGCTGGGAACAATAACTAATGGAGAAATATATATTAACACTAACGATAATAAAAATTGTACCTACTCCATGTAAACGCTTAGAAAGGAAAAGAAAAAAAGACAAAAATGGTCCTAAAACCTTTTAATGTTAGATGATGCACACATTACGCTGCCTCTACGTAATATCTGTTTGTTGACCATTGTTTCAGCAAAGACCAGTTTAATTTATGTTGCATGCCTTATGCACATCCTCTGTCAGTATAATCATAATGTCTATTGTTTTACCCCCGTCATCTTCACCAATTTTTATAGTTTTTTTTACAGATGTACGAAATTACAAATAGGCGTGTTTGGGCCAATGGAAATCATCCTATAATTAAGAAACTTTAATGATGATGACTAATA
>JAHZNB010006155.1:0-16254 GCA_027744295.1 Callyntrura guangdongensis
GAGAGAGAGAGAGGAATTTTTACCTGTAAACCTAATAAGGAAATTCGGTGAAATAACTGTGTATTCTTCTCTGATGCCTCTCTCTCGTTTGTAATATGCGCCTGTCACTAATCATGCCAAAAAACGTGCTAGTCGTAAGTCACATTATAAAGGTAATTGTAAGCACACACACACGTGATTACATGACAAGTAGGAAAACCAGCCACTCATTCGGTGGAAGAGAGAGAATGTTGTGAGTAGGCATGTTATACATACATATATTATGATAATCAAAATCTTCTTTTAAAAATTCATTACGGTCAATAATTTTTCGCTGACCAGCGTCATAAAGCCTGTCTACAGGTAACAGGAACATGATTGCTGCCAGCAGTATTTTCATTAATATATTTTTTTTATTTTCGTTTTTGTCGAATTTCAAGTGCGATAGTGTGAATGTGAGTGGAGTAGTACGGGTACACGGCAAGTGATTAGGTATTGTGGTTTGACTTGGTTTATTACGATGATTGCACGATCTGCTGAGTCAGCAACGCGCGAGGGAGAGTACACACAGAGAATCGGAATAGGTATAAGAAATGCGTTCACGGCTGATGATGTATTTATGTAAATGTTTTTTATTATTTCTTTTTAGTAGGTAGCGTACATCTTAACATGGACGGTTTTTTACTATACAAGAATTTATGCGGCTGTTGTTGTGTTGTTATTAAGTGGAAATCATATTTTTAGGTGTCGTGAGCCATAGATTTGATTGTGGGCTCTCCCAGTAGGCATTCGATTTCAATTGAAAGGAAAGTGAATGTGTGTGAGTGATAGGGTAGTGAAATGGGAAGACCTATTGAAAGTGGAAGAGCGAGAGAGAGAGAGAGATTCGGAACAAGATCAGTTCATTAACGTCAAAACATGTGTACATATCTAGATATGCACTGAGAGCAATAATACCAGAAATCATCCTGAGAAGAACTCTACAAGGGAATTAAATTGGAATTGGAAGACATGTTATGATGATCCTAAAGATGTACCACGTTACGGTGGCATTGTCAACCAGAGCCAGTATCTGTTCAAAAATATGCGTGTACCATGAAAAGGTGGCCACATATATCACAAGAAATTCTTAGGTACGAGGTTCCGTCAGTATTGAAGTAGATAGCATGTCGTCGTGCTCATTGAAGATAATAAGGAAATTGTTGGCGACACCAATTTAATATTATCGTATCACACGTAGCAGCACACCACCACCTCCTGGGGATCTCCCACAACAGAAGAACAAGCTACACACACACACAAACACGGTAACAATGGACTTAAGGAAGGAGTGATTACAGTTTTGTTATTATTTTTGGGCAATCTTTCACGAAATCATCACTTTTTTTATTATTGTTGTGTGCGAGCTGCTTGTTGTGTGTGCTCGTGTTATTGTCAAAATAGTAGTGTCACGTAGTCGTATGAAAGACACGAAAGAGATGGGAAGATCGAGAAAGGGAGAAAATAAGGGGAAGAAAAACACAGAGACAATGCTAACATGCCCACTGCGCGTTATCGTCACGATTACGATTTCTTCTTGATATTATTACCATTATTATTACTATTACACATTTTACATCATCTTTTTTTCTTTTTACAAGGTAGTAGTGCTACTACTGGCTATTCTACGTCACACTTTAATATTTTAACGACAAAAATGTTTCTCTTGAAAGTGGTTCCTTTAAAAAAAATCTATTCGTCAGGCAACTAAAGTTATCTAAGCACGTGAGAAATTCCCAGCAAATGTGAGTCGCATCACTTGTGTCAGACTTTACTTTCAAACTTCCATTTTAAAAGTTTATTTTCAGAAGTCGGGAGGCTGGTATAGTTTGGGAGTGCTGACGCACTTTTTAGTTGAGGCACGACGACGCAGTGATATGATGATGATGATGACGACGATGTATGGACCTACCAGGTAGCCCCCTCATTATTACCGTCGTTTTTTAAAGCTTCAAAAGAAGAGCTGCCGTAAAAACAAAAGGAATGAGTAGCAAGCAACAATAGAGAAGGAGGGAGAGATGATGAAATGCACACTTTTTTCTCCCTCTCAAGCAGATTAAATTTCAACCCAGAGACTGTGTAGCCTCCTCCTGTCTTTTTCCATTTATCATCACGAAAGCACAGGTGAATTATTATTTACTGCGGTGGTAGAGCAACCTGGACAGATAGGCGTAGGATATTAAATGGCAATGGTGACTGGAGAAGAGAAATACAGAAGGAGATTAATCAAACTTTGTATTATGGCAGGGGGAACAAAATTCTTCAGAGAGAGTGTGTGTGCTCGCCGATGCTTCAATTCGTGCTACCACTCCTGTCTAAAAATGGTTTTCTTGAGAGAGACACTTTGATAAACAAATGGAATGATAGGGGCGATACTGTAGAGAGTTGAGACGGAGGAGGAGATGACGATGATGATGATGCAGGAGTGCGTCTGCATACTGAAACCACATTAACAGACATTGTCTTCAGGGCCACTGCATAATGTGCATAGATGGATATATCCCCCTTGCATTTGAATATCCCTGTGGTCCAGTCAAAAATAGAGGGAGCCTCGTCTGTCATTATTACTATCATTATACGTGTATCTCTATGAAGAAACGACTACGGATAAAAAATATTGAGTAGGATTACTCGCCTGTGGCGATAATGAATTAGCTTTATTGTTATTTCGCCATAATATCAGCTTCGTTGAACATGGTTAAGGACGTATTTTGTACAAGTCATTTTTTCTTTCAAATTGAGAGCAGGGAGGGAAAAAGGGAACTGTGAATGAAACACATACACACACTCTCCTTCTCTCGCTATATTTTCATAATCATCTTTAAGAACATTATGGGCATTACTTTAATGATCATTGCACTCGTAAAAATAAGAACAAGCTGCGTACACATAATCGTGTATCTTCCTGCGCACCTCAAAAATATGATTTTTTCTCTCTCTCCCAACTTGGTTTTGGGGTACTTACTTGGTTACGTATGGACATCACCGTAAAAAAATGCAATTTACAGTGTATGTGTGCGTATATATCGCGACGTTGATGAAGAAACATGAGCTGGAATAAACCTTGGGACCCTGTCACGTCACGTCATTCTTTCTTCTTATTCCTCTCGTGTCTCTTCATGCGCTTCTTTACTTTTCCCTCAGAAATCTCTAGTTACAATTAACACTGCACCCGAACAAAACGACGACGGAAAGAAAATATGTCGTCTTTTTGAGCAAGCAGGCATGCTGGGGAGGAAAGAGAGAGAGCACACGCGAGATAATAATAGTAATCGTCGTGTCGTAAACGGTCATAAAAATGACGACTACAGTAGAAAAAAGCCAGAAAATGGCTAGCGAGACCCTTGACGAACGTAATAATAATATTTTGGGGTTGCTTTTTAAATTACCTACTCAAAAAACAGTGAAACTTCAAAGTCAGAAGTTAAAGGTATACATATATACATACACTGCTCTGGGGGAGAATGTTTGTAAAGAGGAATGAAAAGACTATTTTTTTGTGTAAACTCCCATCATTTTCTCAAGGAGAAAACAGTTAGAGATGCAAATGCAGCTAAATAAATAGTATGCACTCATTTTAATGTTATTTACATGAAAACGTTTCAAAAGTCACAGTGTTCAGTGCTTGAGGAAAAATGTACTTTTATTGTTATTATTATTATTATTATTTCAAGAAAATCCGTTTTCCTAACAAACAAAACAGACTCTTTACTGTAGTTATTCTATACTATCATCAACATCCTCATTTCCTAAATACAGCTTTTCATTTGGTCATGTCCACACAAAGAGAGAGAGAGAGAGAGAGAATATCTAATGCCAAATAAGATACATGATAACTTTGTATTTTTTTATCACTACCCCCATTTCCATTTCCTTTCTCTCGGTAATATTCTCTTTATGTGTGTGTATTCAAATAACATATTATCCACTTGATCATCTCTTGGTTGAAACTTCTAAACAAACAATAACGCGTGTGATTTACTTGACTTGCCTGCAGATATACCACTTTTCTAAAGAATGCGTACAAAAGGGAATGCAGGTAAAGAGAGGCTTTTTGTAGGCTTATCGGTTTGTAGGATCTTGTCTTTATGGCCGTTCTTCCGTCGTCAGATTCGTTATTTTTATTTTTCTTGGATTACCTTGTCAATAATAAACCTCCCGGTGGGAAACAAGGTAAAGAAGAAGAAGCGAGAGAGAGAGATGAAGATATTTAAGGGGGAAATAAAAGAGTGTAATGAGGGAAAGCATACCGTATCGCAGGATATATCATATATACCAGTATCGTACCTACCTGGATGAAAGAATTCGACATGGGTTGTAATTTAGCTCGTTTACAATTGTGGAATAGTGACTGTGTATTGTCTAGAATCTCTGTCCGGCTTAATAGGTGAGTGTTTCTCTGTGCTGAGCTCATTTACTGATTTATCGTATTTTTCATCAGTCGTAAAGAAAGTTGGTATCTGACGAGAGAGGCAGGAGGATTTCGTTTACACAAGTACCACTGACAGTTTCACAGAAACATTCCGATTCCCAATCTAAATACAGACTACTTGAAATACTATTTGGATAGAATCGTAATCATTACGATTTCTTGGTTGGATTTTCTGTCAAGTAATTTTCTTTTTTACATACACTCAACCATATAGAGTAGCTTTAAGGGAGAAGTTAATGATAGTGACTTGGGTACAGTAGAGTAGAGCCAAAGGGCACACAGTCAGTCAGTGTGTAAGGAAAAAACCTCTGTTTATAACTTTGCACCTTAGTAATCAGTAAAACCACCAAAAACCAGTATGGTACAATACACACCTGCACACGCCTTCTGCTCATTTACGCGTGGTGATATTGTGGTAGGAAACCGTAAAGCTAAATTAAGTATCAAATTAATTGCATTGAAGTTTTTTGGGCATGAAAAATTAGTGAAAGCATCTTACTCTTTTCTTCAAGGGGGAATTATATTAATTTAAGACGCTGAAAAAACTTTTTAGATGATCTCTTTGTCATCATCATCATCACGAGTGCGTTCTTCTGTGCAGAGCAGTTAATTTGCCCAGTATCCTGGGGGCGCTTCCTCATTTTTAAAACCACTACACACGCAGGATAAACACACTTTTTTGCCACCTTTCCTCCTGCCAGCCATTTTACTCTCACTTTTTTCTTAGCAGCTCTTTCGTTAACTCTTCTCCTGTCAATCCCAAGCAAACTCACACTTTAAAAAAAAATTGCCACGGTTGTGTATAATGAGAAGACCAGTAACAAAAAAAGCTCATATATGCCTGGTGGCTGATAACAATCAACCGCAAGAACAACAACGAGAGAAGTATTACAACGCACCACGATTACTCGTATATCTCGTGCATTTAAAAAGACAAAAAAATTCTCGCTTGATAAAAAAATAGAGACCTACATTGTTTTGGTGCGTGGATAATGATGGTGATGGTAAAAAGGGGGTCTAATGTCAAGTCAGACTAATTTTAATTTATAGCTCCACGTGCAATACATTATCCTCTCAATAATACTCCTTTTCAATAATTCTCTCTTCTTCATTTATTATCTCATCTCGGCAGAGGATCTCACAAGAGCATACTAGTTATGCGGCTAAAGTGAAAAAAAGTTGCAACATAAAGCGTGCACACACTCGAGTATAGACAAGATGATTTACGCGGTGATCCGCAATATCTACTCCACAACTGCTGTTCTCTGTGGGAGCAAAGCTCGCTGGGTTAAAAAAAAGTAGTCCAGTCGTTTACTACAAAGGAGTGGATGATCTCTCTTGTGGTTTCGGTAAGCAGCAGCAACTTAGAAAGAGAGAGAGAGAGAGAGAAGGAGCAGCGTAAGATGAGGAAACAACTGTTTACTTTGCAAAAGCCATGCATCATTTTCTCTGCTCTTGAGAGAGAGAAAAAAAACCGCTTTGACTACTGCACTAGCGACCATTAAAGTTATATACGTTACATTCATTAAATATTTACTACTGCAAACAACATACTGCCCTCACTTTTATAGTTCTTCCAGATGAATAGAATAACAACGCTGGCTGTTTCTTGAAAAGAGAGGTTGAAAAAAATGGAATACAAAATGGTGGACGCATGGAATTTTCTCAGCCGTTGAGTACGTACATATGTTTACGGTTACTGGAAAAAGAGATTCATTCTCATCTGCATGCAATGCCACACGATGATGTCAGCATTTGAGTCGATAATTCTTTGAGACAAAGTCACAGCCAAAAAAAACAAATGGAGGTTTTCGAATGCTGTTGATGATGAGGATGATGAAGCAGTTGTTGTAGGAAAAGAACAAGGATGCAATTTCATACAGACAAATAATGCAAGTAGGGTGGTGGTTGTATGCGCGAGAAAACAGGCAAACATTTCGAGAGAAAAAACACACTTGCCGCAGAGTGAGCATTTTTATAAAAAGAAAAACATGTGTTGTGGTGATGATAATAGTAATCAATGCGAACAAAAAAAATGCGTACGTACACGCATAAACAAAAACGCACTTTTGTTTGCTTCCTTCTTGCTTGAGATTGTTTATTTGGCACTATGATGTGAGTTTGTTGTGTATATGCACCTATTTGTGACTTGATATCATACAGCGATATTTAACAGTCTTGATTTTGCCAAGTCATGCAAGTTTACATGATGTTAATTTGGCTCTCCATTTTCTCTCCATGTAAGTTTATATCAACGAAACGAATAAAAAACGAAGAATTTCATTTTCGGAGATGATTCTTCCAAAAGTGGCATGCTTGTGAAACCCGCTGAAAAATGAATACTGAAGAAATAAAAAAAACAAGGCAGTCTATTATTTTGACTCGCACGCACAACTCAAAACATTAGACACGGTTTCTAAATATTCTGAGCGCATAGTTGTGCTTGTTGGGCAGCCGCGGCTGCAGTCTGCATGATCAAATTACTGGAAGTTTCACAGTCCGGAACACTGTATATGTTGCTGTGCAGACTGAATACTAAAAAACCAGAACGTCAGGTGAAAAGTGATGATAAACTTACCCTTCGTGAATTGGATTCTGATGAGAACGATACGTAAATTGCAATCTGGCTTGGTTTTCATTTTCATACATAGATGCTATTAATCAATGGAGCAGCGAGTACATTGCATGATTGTTGGTTACACAGGCAGCAACACAACTTACCATTACAAAGCTATAAGTTGAATAATTATCCGCTTTTCATGTTTCTCTGATTAGTTAATATCATTTTCTTGCATATTATCGCTGAATTTTTTCCCTTATGAAATTAATCAGTTCTCAGTGGAAGCATGGATAAAGAACTGAACAGCTTTAATGACAGTCCCACTTACAACAATGTTAATAAGTGCGAGCAGACTGGATTGGATTATGCAACCAATTAACTATTCTATTCCTCACCTGTGCTTACGCAGGTACACACATTAAGGAACTTGCATCTCTCTCTCTCTCTGGTTTTTTCTGCATTTAAGAGAGCTGTCAGGTAAAAACCAATTATCCTTCATAACTTTTGTTCACTCTCCTGTCTGCCTTGCCTCTCTCCACAAACATAATAAAAACACGCACAATTTTTTATTGTAACACGCAGGATATTACTACATTTATTACCGTATTGACTGACAATGAGTATTATAATAATGTAGAAAGCCACATAAATATTTTGATGGTGTTCTCTGCTGCTGCGTTACAACAACCTGCCAATACATAATAATGTGGAGTAGTAGTGGTTCTCTGCTCGTTGATAAATAGGTGTTTATACAGGAAACTGACATTTGCCTCATGCGAGCTCATAAATATTTTTGCTGCAGCGCTAAACCAATTACGACTTTCATGAATTATGGCAACTTGTACTAGTTGTAGTGTTAGAATTCTCAATCGACAAGTGAGGGAGAGAGCGATTATTCAACTATTGCTGTATAAATTGCCCAAGAGAACAGTTTACTTTGCAGATAATGTCGATAGAAGACGATAACCGGCTTGACCGCTCCTGAATGTGTATCTTCTTTTAAATAATAGAATCTGATACAACTATCGAGCAAAAGCGACAGAAATTGTATCTCTCACAGAAATTTTCTGTTGGTAAACTTATATAAGCTGGGCACTTGGCATTGTTGTCTGCTTCGAGGAAATATGGATCAATCTCTGGCAAAAGAATGTAAAAGTGCAGTAGAAATTGCGGAAAAATATCCCACTTTTACCATTCAAGTGTCAAGTGCAGAAGCCAAAAGGAATGTAGTGGTGTATAATTTACAAAAGAAATTATAGTGAATTCTCACACATACATACACATACGGACACAGACACAATAACTTTATGGCCTGTCGTGTTAAATATAATAAGCGCACATACTCGCACAAAAACAGGTAACAATTATCCCGGTTGTTGTTGCTGATGCTGCTGCGGCAAACAAACAATTTTGTGGCGGACTAGTCAACAGTATCGGCCCTTTCTGTGGTGGTTTATAATAATTAACTATCAGTTTTGATTTATAGACATTTAATTGTGATCAGGATCAGGATAATGATGACGAGGACGAGACGCGGATGATGTAAAGAAAGCCAGTTACCGTTTATTTAGTTTTTAAAAGGAAATTACTTACCGACTCAAGTTATTATTCTAGTTTGCCTCAAAGAACAAAACAATATTATTAGCTGTTTTTTGTAATGTTTCATTTCTCAGAAAAAATTTTCTACCTGTCCGTATACAGTGAGATGATGCACCTTGAAGGAACATCAAAACGACCTATTAAGCTCATTATTTCTGACAGTAATTTTTCCAAGTAGAAAATAAAATGCCATAAAAATCTCTGAAATTGGTTTGGCAGCTGGGCAAAAAAATAACCTGCAAAAAACTGAAAGTCTCCGTGTAACGCAAACCCATGCAACAACAATATGCTTTTGTTCTTGTTTTTTTTGTACCCATCATAATAATAAAAATAATAATTGTCAATCTCGACGGGTTTAAAGGTGCACCGCTTTATTACTTAACTTTGAACTTCAACTTCGCACATTATTTTCCTTGTCTCCTTACTATAACTGGGGTGTCTATTATCTTTCCTCTATATCTGCATGCGTCTTGCTTGATGAGCTTTGGACATTTAACATCCTGTGAATTTAATTACTCTCACCACAACGCTGATTCCCCCACCGTCGTAAAATAATAACCAGAGTGCTACTGACTTTTGCATTTTCTGAAGTTTCACTACCAAAACTAGATGCAAGCATATTTGCACTTAAAAAGCGTTATGGTTTACCATTGTGGGTGGAAAATGGAAAACAAAACGGATGCACACTCACACACAAACAACAACAGCAGAAACAATAAGTAGAGGACAGCCTTTGTTTATTTTTATCTTTATGCATGCGTGGCAGAAAAATAATAAAAGAGGAAATGAGATGAAAATGGTAATATATTTTTGTCACCGCCACAATCATTAGAAAGGATCATCATCATCATCAAGATCAGCATGTAATACACATCCTGCTTTAAAAGCATTTCATTTATTGTATGTATATTTATAATTTAACAAACCGATTTAGAAACTTTTCTGTCGTGTAAGTTGTTACTTAAAAATCCCCTGTTGCACACTCACTTTGTCTTTCTTCTAAAAAAACCAAGTTGGGGAGACGGTAAAAATTTCTGTGGAAAATGCATGCCATGCTAAAAGAAGTCTAGAAACAATACTGTGTAACGTGACGTGAGTAGGTATACGTTTCGGTCCCATCCGGTGGAAAGGGTTACTAGTGTCGTCACAACTTTATCGACTGCTTCTTCTTCTTCTCTACTTCTCTCTCTTTGGGCCATGTCGCAGCCTGCAAAAAATGACCTTTACATTCTTTCGGATTGCTGCAGTACAGCAAAAAATAGACTTTTTTTGTTACAAAGAATGGTCATGTTGATGTTCTACTTTGTAGAAGCATTTAGCAAAAACATGGGCAATTTACATGCAAATTTTTTACAACGTGCAACGTATCATAAGAGGAGGACGACCCTGCTTAAAATACCAATTATTACTGAAAATCATCATTGAGCGGTGTAATAAGAGCGACTTTCATAAATGACACCTTTCCGTGTGGAACGATTACCATATTTCCTGTGAAGTGGCAATAGATCATGAAGGTCGTCGCCGCGGTCGTCACAAGGTAGCAAAGCAAATTACTCCTTTTAAATAAAAAATATTTTTTATCGATGCAAATACAGATTTCAAATTAATATATTGCCTCTATTTTTTCGTGTTTTCGTGTAAAGATACATCGAACCAAAACGTGTAATCAGTGATTACTAATCACAGTTAATAACTGCTACAGCGCTGCTCACTGCCTATTTTCTTATTAGCAAATTTGATTTATGAATTTATTCTGAAGGCTATATATCTACTGTGTTTTATGTCGACAACAAAGATTACAAAAACGTTGAAAATCAGGTAAAATTGTTCTCAAAATCTCTATAATTTAACAACCAAGATAGTAAAACCCCCATTTTATCATTTCACCAATATTTGATTCATCCTCCTCTTCTGCCCTACCATCATCTTTCCGAAATTTCAACAACTGCACTCTAACTACACACTTTATTTTACATCGACTTGCATTTATTTTATGCGATACAATCTAATCTTTATGAACACACACGCACCAAGAGAGACAAGATATATCGTAATTTTTAGAAGCCATAAAACCAGTGAGATGGTCATCAATAAATGAAATCACAGCAGAATCCAATAAAATTTGTAGTTTTCTGTGGATTATACCGCATTTTCTAATCTCTTCTTCTCTTTCTCGTCCACCCCCTCTTCCTCCCCCTCAACTGCCACAACTACAATTACTTCACGGCATCTCGCAGATTCGACAAAAATATGGCAAAAATTTCAGCATCCCAGGGCGAAATGAACCAAGATTATTCTCGTTTTATTGCTCGTTACAGCGTTATTATACTTTTTATCCTGTAAATAATTATAGTCGCTTCGTAATATGTGTCTATACGTATAGCTAGGAGGAAATTACACTGAAAATCTGGCTTGTTCAAGCTCCCGAAAAATATTGACTTTGCGAGAGCATTAACTTTTTATGAGCGTTATATTTCGCACAAAATCTGAGAACAAAAGGGGTTTAATGTGCGGAGGAGAGGCATTTCAAAACAACATAACATCATCCTCTCTTTCTGTCTCTATAATTTCTTCTCTCTGCCTGCTTGTCTCTTTCGACGATCTTAGTTATTGCTTTTGTTTTACAGACAACAACAACATCAGCAGCAGCAGAGTTGCTTAAATCTGAAGAAATCCCAAATCCGCCTGCTTGAGGACAAAAAACTAGCTCGTATAGTAACTTGCTCTGCACTGCGTATAAAAAATATGATGACTACTGCACTTGGCATTTTACAATTTTCTTCTTTTGGGTTCTAGTGTACGTTCCTTTTAGTGCAGAACAGATTTTTATTTATTGTCAATTTTCTCTTCACGACGACATTCGACATTGCTTACACAATACCTATACGCACATGTTGAACGTGAAGCGAGCGACACAACAAGAACATCACGACGACGGGAAAAAGTGGGTGTGTTTCTTAACCGTCATATTAAGTAGGCCTATTATCTTAAGAAGGAGGATAATAATGATATGCGTGTGAGTGGAGCTCCTGTGCGATAAAAATTCAAGTGGCCAGCAGCAGCAACAGCGGGGTTTTATGGCCATTTCATCCGAAATACCGTCGTTTATGGGAAATGCGGAAAATGTGTGCATTTTTATTTACTGATTTTTGTCTTCAAAAAAATCTTTTTGTTCTTTTTGACTTTTTTTATCTTGCTTACGAAAATCTGAAGCCGATTTGCATTTAAAATTCTTTTGTCTCTCTGTGTGTTTTGTGTTCCCGGTTGACTTAACGGCAGACAAAAGAACCAGTAGTAAAATTCTTCTCTCCAAACTCCACTCACACAGGTTTGTATTTCGTACGTACAAGTTTTTTGCAAAGTTTACGACTTGCCGAGTTCTTTATAGCCTTTCATCTTTCTTACTAATTAGACCTTCTCCCGGCTGCCGACTCCCCACAAGACAGAGAGTGAGAGAGAGAGAGAGAGATACGCGCAGGGGAAAAAAACTTCTTTTATTTCTGTCATTTTCCCAAGTCTTTGTATGCAATACACACACGGCCTTTGTTTGTCTGCCAACTTTTGTGCTTCATCTTCATCTCGCGTATTTACATTCTCCCACTGTTTTACCAACTTTAAAAATTGCCCACATTTAATTATCTTCTCTTTCGCTTCTTCAGTTTACATTATACAGCTTCTGTACGCTTTTTTCCTTGTTTCTTCTCAGAAACAGCGACAAGTTGTTGTGTTTTCGCTAATGACATGTTGTTACTTTTGTTATACTCTACTCTTTTGCCGTCTTTCTAACATCACCATTTTTACAATTCAATGATAAACGCTAATGCACATACGCAGTAGGAGAGGAATAATTACTTATTCGTCTCTCTCTCTCTCCCTCCCTTTCTATAGGTACGGTATGGTAATTGTAGTAATAATAACACGTTCAATTTTAGAAAAAATAAACTTTTTTCTATTTTCTGCTAATGGATCAAAGTACTTTAGCGTGACCGTATCATCACCATCATCATTATCCTCAGATTCATCCTCATCATCACTTTTTTTATTTGCTTCCTCTGACTCTCCCTCCCTTTCAGTAACTTTTGCTTATCACCAACAACAGCACTTTATACTACCATCACCGCCGCCACCACCTTCCTCCGAGCAGCAGCACCCAACTTTGCAAAAAGACATTGTAACTTGCAACAAGTGAATTAAAATAACATGTACATTCACCATAATTTTTCTGTCAAGAAAAAAAAACCTCGGAAAACATTATTTGACTTTTATTATTATTAGAAATAAAGTAAATTTATTTCTTCATTGTTATCCCTCCAATCTGTTTCACTTTATTTCTCGAAAAAATGTTAAACAGCAAGAAAGTCGCAGAAAGACTTCTCGAAAATCAGGGAAGAATGCTGTGTAAAACATATCAAACAAGTACATACACAAAATTTCTTTCCGTTTTACTCTCCCCTCTCCTCCATTCAAGATAGTAAAATGTGGATTTATCAAACACACACAGAGAGTGTCTCATGTTTTTATCCCCGTGCACTACTTGTCAGCATTTTGATGTCCGTTGTAAATAGCCTTGTTTACGAGGTTATTGAGTATCTTACGTATTATATGTCGCTGCATCTATATTATACGTGCGTATATTCGTACGTATGTATGCCTTCAACCTTGTTGGGTTGTCGTCGTCGTGTCGTTTTATTTCGTTGCTGGTTGTTGTACGAGTAGTAATAAAATAATTGTGTGTAACGATATTAGCTAAATAAGGAGAAAAACTTGGCCAACTCCCTGTCATTAAAGGGTTAAACGAGCCATGTTACATAAAATACTGACTGACTTTTTGTGTTCATTGCCGTCGTATGAATATCATACACACATGTGGGATGATGGACGGACATAATGATACACAATATAAAAGCGTTACATAATGTAAGATAATACGTTTGTAATCTACACAACACAAGAACACACAGAGACACAGCTAAGTGATGTGACGTTTGATTATGAGAATCATCATCGTCATTTATTTTTCTTTTGAAATAAATATAATACATTAATAATAATGAGTAATGAATAAGTGTGTCTAGTAGCTGCGACGCGAACCTTTGACTGAGGTAGTGAATGAAGAAAAATGTGAGGGGTGTTCCGTCATATCCCGGTAGCAGTGCTGTTTTTTATAATGTTAGAAAATAATTTATTATACGTCGCGTCATCTTTTTACAGCTTTTTTTCTCGGCAGTTTTATTATTGTTATTATTACATTTAATTTCCTACAATAATGCTCAGTTAAGCAGCAACCATTATGTGGATGGTTTTTTTACAGAGAGTAGTTATCGAGGGCTGTGATGATGAGAATGACGAGTTGCCTCATTTATAATTCACAGCCAACCGTCACCAGCAGCAGAAATTAAGTGGAGAAGAGCAATAACCGCTGACACTTCCTTGAAATTACTTACGAACTTCAGATATTAGATATGAGTGGAAAATAATGAATTATTTCTTTAATTATATTACATTTTCTCTTAATAGTTAACTATTATGATAATAGGCTGATACTATTGTCGGAGGTATTTCATAAATATATTAGGAGGGCAGACAAAGGGGTAAACTAAAGTAGAGATATAAGATATAAGGATTTTTTAAGCAGATAGTCGCAGACTGGGAGACAGACACACAGTGAGTCGACGAGAAGTTGCCAGTCTTCTTGAGAGTAATTTTGCCGGAGTGAGATTTGTTGTTACTTCTGCCGTGAAAACGACGAGCATCATCGAAAAACCTTTCCTGCTTTGACACTAATTAATTAAGAAAATTTATGAGGTAAGATGAAGATAATGCGGATGGAATGGTGTTGTTGTGCTCCACTATATTATACAAGTTTCACTGACGTTTTCCACAGGAGACCATTCCTCTTCGCGATAATTTGCGAGATGGCAACATAATTAGCGGAGCAGAGAGAACAAAAAGGGCTCAAGGAGAAGGAGGAGGAGGCTTGAGACGACAACGAAGCAGAGAAGAGGTGAAAATCACTTGAAATAATGAAACAAAAGCTTGTCTTGTGTCGACATTAGGTCACAACATCATATATTTTAACAGGCCTCTCAGAATAACGTATAGCACAGCAACAATGTAATCAGCCAGCACTGTCGTTGTCGTAAATTGGTAGCGTCGTTTGCAATACAGTGTGCACACGTTACACACAAAATCGTTATTACGAGAGAGACAAGAATCACAAAAGGGCTGACGTCCTCAAACAAAAAAAAGATCAGTACGTACAACACACAAACCGACTTAATGTTTCAAGCTTTTCCACATGAAAATATATACGCTACGTCAAAACGAGGAAAATTGGTTTCACAGAGAGGTGGTTGGCATTGTTGTTGTACAATATTATGCCATGTGTACTAATGATTCTTTTTTGTGCTGACTTGGGGGTAAATGGTTCCACCAAAAAATTTGCAAATTTTCGACTTGTTCATTTTGTGTAACGCTTTTGTCATATCCCTCTACATACTCTATAGTCTGCTTCAAAATGCTATACATAACAATAAAAAAAACTAGGCCATTTTTGTTGTTTGCTGCTCGCTAGTCTCACAAAAGAGAGGACATTCACTGTATACATTATTTGCAGACTCATAAAAACTGTAACTGAAACGCCAGCATTCTCCCCTCCCGTCAATTTTATTGCACTTACGGTATAATACGCGCTTTCCACTGGCGTATTGCTTTTTTGGTCAAACGAAATCTCTATTGCCAAATCCACGTTTAAAAATACTCGCGCGAAAAAAAATCAGTCGACAATTTTCCAATTTTCTTCTTTTTGCCATCGACGCTGTATCCTCTCAGCAGTAGCGGCGGCACGGCGGCTGCCCTCTGTGCAGTATACAAGATGCTTAGATAAATCAATTTTTTGGGAGGGATTTTTTGAAAGTTGAGACACAAAGGATTTTTATCCTCAATATCAATCAATTTTTATACTCGCATTTTAGTAGAGAAATTTTTGACTGGGGTATCAAGCAAAAAATTGAATGTCTTCCCCTCTGCTGTGCGCGCGCGTGTGTAGGTATCTATACGCTTTTAATTTCATTACGATAATTACTATCATTACTATTAATATTATTATCACGGGTACTGTGCATGAAAAAGGATTAGGCAAATGAAATAATCTCCTTGTGCTGAAAGGAGCAGATGACAGGCGAATAAAAACATTTCGACTTTTTTTTTAGAAAGCCTACTGTGTGGTGTGCTGTGGCGAGCTTTAATTACAGAATTTTTTTTATAGATCAAAACAACTGATATTGAATGCACCATCGCCATCAGTGTCTGGCAAAAAAACAGCTGAACAAAATTATTCCTCTACACATTTTTATTTCACCGTGTGCTTTACCGTACTTCATTTTCCTCTAAAAGCCTACTCGCTTTTTCAATGCACATTTTTTTTTCTGTGTGTATGTTTTGTTCTCTGTGCCAAATGGTTTTAGGCGGTGTGCAAAGAAGAAAAAGTGAATGTTTTTTGCAAGGATAATGCAGATGATAGGTTGTGATGATATCGTCATCATTTTACTTTACAATACACTACTTCTCTCTCTGTTTAAATGGAGGTGGTAGGTTAAAATCTTGCTAATTGCCAATTAATTAGCAATGATACGGTAAGAGGGGG
>JAHZNB010006157.1:0-31991 GCA_027744295.1 Callyntrura guangdongensis
ACGGGCCAAAATCAGGATCATCACGGCTGTTATCGTTACAATGGCAGCATAAGAGGATACACAAGTCTTAAATCTCTACTGTCAGCAGCTGCTATTATCGAAATTGGTGTAGCATTAAGAAAAGCGAAAGGATCTTCTATGGAGGGCCTTAGGGGGTCACCATTCATAAACATTGTATCTATAACAAAAGCTGCAACTCACCTTGGGTCTACGGTTAGTGGAAGTCGGTGATGCAGTCGGGTTTTTGGAGTACCATTCCTGGAGGAGAGAGCGAAGAACGGCAGGTTGCATCCCGTGTTCGTCCTCAGGCACGGATAAGTACGTCGGTGAATGGGGGTCCATCTGGAAAGAAAGAGAAAACCTCCAAGTATAAAAAATGCCTTAAATTAAAAGTGAAGGGGTTGTTGTGGGTAAAGGAAAGGCGTAATTTATACAAGGGATAAAAACAAGGAAAATGAATGATAAACTGGACAAGGTAGCCCTGGCACGAATATCACAATTTATTTTGAACAATTTGTATTTTTCGTCTATGGTGCACTTACAATGCTGAGCGCACTGCTGTAGCAGGGCGCCGGGATAACGATAGGATCTCCAGGATGCATGCACATTTCCAGCACGCTACATAGTGCGTTTTGACTGCCCACCGTGACAATGAGTTCGGACTGAGCCCAGGTGGAGGGCGGTGGAGGGAAGGAACGAAGCACTAGTTGTTTTAGTTCTTGGTGCAGTGCCGGGTAGCCTAGAGTCGGTTGGTATTGCAGTGCAGAACGAAGCTCGTCTCCGGAAAGACTTTGGACGCCCTCTTGCTGGTCTACTTGGAAGGAGAGGGAGGAGAACGGGAACAGGGAAGGATTCGGAAAACCTCCTGCCATGAAAATTGTGCCGGGTTCTGCAGTCGACATCATTTTAGCTTTAAAAAAATATTTAACAAAGTTAAACATGAATTGTCATCATCAGCATCATTAAATCCCAAAGATCCTGGTGCCACATTGTCCGGAGTCTGGAGGTGTTGGCGCCGCACAAATTAATGGCGTTGCTAATTTTACGCGTTGCTGCACAAAGTCATGTGCCTCTTTGCATTTTATACCATCACTCCCTGCATTGAAAAATGTTGGCTTGGCAGCAGCCCAAGCACAAACCCATGAGCGAAACATGTGCAAGGAGTCAGTCAGACAACCACACGCAAACTTCACAGAACACAACTCTCTACATGCCTCCTCAGCTGTTTTACAGTCACTGTCAAAATCTCACTGACTCGAAAGACTTGTGGATGGAAGCTGTTCTGTTTTTTTTTTTCAAAAATTTAACCTTCTCACTACAGCTGTCGTTTCCTCAATTGGGGGGAGTCAACCCAGAGGATCATAATTTGCCTTTACCTTGGCAGGTAAAACTTTTGCATTTTTATTTAAAATATATTTTTTAAACAACTTACTCATTTCTCGAATAAGTGACGGTTTTCTCTTGGCCCCCGCCTCGTTAAGAAAACGACTGTAGTCAGTACCATTGCTAGGGGTCGAATTTGAAGCCTTGGTGGAGTAGAAAGCCATCGTTGTTGGGGGAGCTTGTATAGGATTATCTTTGTTCAGAATAATAAGGGATTGCGACCGTTGATGTTTGATGACGGGATCGGAGTAGGAGTTAGAGGACGGTAGTAATCTTGAGAAAGCAGCTCCACAACGAGTGGCCCCGCCTCGGTGTCCCGCGGTTATCAGCATTTAATTAATATATTTAGATAAAAGTGACAGTAAAGATAAAAAAAAATAACTTTTTTGTCACGTTTGTGGTGTTAGCTTTGCTGTGTTTCCGTGTCAAGACGAGAGGAGGTTGCTTAATAAGAAATACAGAAGGAATTTTAAGTAAAAAAAACACAAGTTTACTTTACATATACAAATTACGATTAGGGGCAGCGGTGCAGGATGTGTAAATGAAGTTCAAGGTCAAGTCAAGATTTGTGTGCCGAGGTAACAAAATGTGCAAGCAAGGCTGCTTGCTCGTCTCTGTCTGGAGCATTTATACGAAACACACACACGTTTACTTAATTCGTCAGCAAGATGAAATATCATTGCTTGTTTTTTTACTAGCAGATCATCAGAAGCACCAAAACAGTGAGCACAGTAAGTTGTCCGATATTGATTAAGTGGGGTGTTTACAGCCACTATTTAATCTGGATTACAGTCGTTGATGATTAAAAAGTAACCACGTGAGCGGCCTGTATGAACAAAGCAATAATCTAATCGATAAAACGAAATTATGTAAAATAACGGCATAAAACTGTGCAAATCGGTACTAGAATGACGTAAATACCATGTAACGTCCTTGACGGATTAGTGCTAATTCAAAACGTATTTTGTTTCAGAGTGGAAGATATTGACAATTTTGGACCGATGAGGATTTAGACAACTGTAAAATTTAATTTTAGGAATGCAAATTTAATTTTAGGAATGCGTCACCGGCTCTCGAACTTGGCTTACGTGCCGCTTCACGAACCTCCGTCCATAAGAGATATAGAAAGACTGCAAGCCTTCATCCATGATCGTTCTCGGATCCTGGTGATCACTGGTGCCGGTGTGTCTACGGAGAGTGGGATTCCTGACTACCGGTCTGAAGGGGTAGGTCTCTACGCCCGGTCCACCCACCGACCCATGAAAATCCAAGAGTTTCTCTCCTCCCGGGAAGCCCAACATCGCTACTGGGCTCGCAACTTTTTTGGATGGCCTCGTTTCGCCTCCTTGTACCCAAACACGGGTCACCTCACTCTGAACAAGTGGCAAAACTCGGGGAAAATTACGGGACTAGTAACTCAAAACGTGGATGGGCTCCATCAAAAGGCTGGGAGTCTGAACACCATTGAGCTTCACGGCACCGGTCACCTAGTCATTTGCCTCGGGTGTGACTACCAGATTGATCGCCAACTCTTCCAAAATGTGCTGCTGGACCTCAACCGACATTTGGAAATACAACCCAGTGTGCCCCAGGGGGACTCCAGTATTCGACCAGATGGCGACGTGGACTTGGTAGAGGATGCCTATCACAAGTTTATTCTTCCTAACTGTCCTAAATGTCAAGGGGCGTTAAAGCCGTACATTGTCTTTTTTGGGGATAACGTGCCCAAAGAAAGAGTTGATAAAATATACAGTAAGATAACAAATATCTCTACCTCTTCTTATCCTCATTCACTGATAACCCAATTTTTAATCGGGGTCGGATAACCCATTTTTTCAGATATTCTCGCCGCCAGTGACAGCCTGTTGGTGCTGGGCTCTTCCCTCCAAACATTCTCCGCTTATCGTTACATTCTCACCGCCGTCCAACAGCGGATCCCTGTAGGAATCGTGAACCTGGGCCCCACCCGCGCGGATCATTTGTCCTCCTTCAAAATTATCAGCAGAATCGGAGAGCTCCTTCCGCACATCAACACCGAGAGTTAGCACACATCCACTATTACTATCCATACCCAGTCGCAGTCGCATTGTAAACTCCAAATCCTAATTTTCTCCCTAAATTGTTTTTTAAAACTGAACGTCTACGTAAAGCATCTTTGAAATAAAATAATCTGTCAACTGGCAGCCAAATTTTAATTGCCATCTCATTACGCACCATATCAGCACCTCTCACCAGTTTACTATCAGTACGCACTTTCATCAAACTTGTTTCATACTTCTTAACTTTTTTGGGTAAATCCAAGAACCACTTTTTAAAATTTTCTCCGATAATAATGTTTCATGATAGCTTAACAGCATCTACACATCTCCCTGCATCATTATACGCCTCCGGGGTAACCAGGTCGGTAGTTGTTGTTGTAGCATCACTCTTGTCACGCCAGGAAAAACTCCAACATTCATCAGAGCGAAACTTGTAAATAACTTGTTTTCTAGGTGAATAGTCACAGATACGAGCAGGTTGCGTGTCATCCCCAATCTAAAAATGAGTTTTTCCCAGTTCCGATAAGAAACGAGTGAAATTCTGGTTTTATCGGATGATAGTGACGACGATGGACAGTGAATTAAAGTGCATTTCACTTCCCACTTCCTTCTACCTCGCCTCGTCATAATATAGTCGGGGTATCACATTCATTACGAGAACAAGAAGGACTACACACGCATGCTGCGTTAGGAAACTGGTGGGCTAATTAAAATTCCATTAGTTAAGCATTTCTCTGTTACTGTTATTCATGACAGAGCAAGTTGATCTTCTCCAAAAAAATGCAGATCGGCATGAGTCATAACTGCGTAAATGCAGAGTGACCATATAACCGCGATATATAAATGGAGGGGGACAGTACTGCAGAATGCTGTGTCAATTGAACTGAAGAAGGGGACAGTACGTACGCATCAGCAAGAAACGGACAGATTTTTGAGGATTTTTTTTGCGACAGCTGAAGCAAGTGACCAGGGGGGTCAAGAAGAGTAAGAATGAAGGTGGAACTCCGCAGCGCTTTTCTGGGAGTTGTGGTCTTCCTCTTTGTAGGGGAGTTACCCGTCGAGGTGGTCAGTATTCAGAGGTTTGCACTAAAGGACGCGGCTTTGTACACCTTTCAGAATGTCTGGGATCGTGGGGTAATTTGAGACGACACGGATTTTTACCGGATTTATTTTTATTTTAGTGTTTGTTCGTTTTGAGAAAGGAGGCGTGGCTATCGGGCGCTGTGATTTCTACTTCGTGTTAATTTTTTAAAGTAAACGAGTGTCCGTGGCGATAACCCCTATTTAATTTTTTCCTCGTGATTGTTTTGCAATGCCCGTAGTTCCTAACCAATCCTATGGGGACCGATTTTATCGTTACGGCTCCCTGGCCCGATATTCGTCTCGGTCTGGGCGAAATCCCTGGACAGAAGTGGCAAGTTAGCAAAGGATGTAAGTGAACAGTGAACGAACCTAACTATCGACTTCTGTTCTGTTCCTAAATCCTAAATGAAGTTTTAATTAATCAACAAACCCCGAATAATTAATTACACGTTTTCTGTATCCTTCGATTAGACGTGTACACTTCCTACCTACTGAAGCCCTTGTCCGAAGGACTGGATTCTAAGTACAGCATAGAAGGCACTAAAAACAATGGGGTTATCCAAGTGAAAAAAACTGTGAGTACTTTGCTGTGTAGTAAGCGAACATGCTGCGCTGCTGTTCTCAATGCTGCAATCATTTGTTTTCTTTTTGCTCTCTACTGTAGCATTACACGTTCGGATTGTCTAGCAACCTGTACTGGTCCGTCCTACCAGCAGAGGGTCAATTCTACCTGATTCAGAATCTAGACAACGAATTATGCCTGGAAACTCAAGGGTAACACACAAATCCTAAAATACGATCCATCTTTTCATACGACACGCCTGCCAAAACATAAATTTATTTTATTAATATATCCCTTCCAGGGTCGGTAAACCAGTGACCATGAGCACTTGCCGAATGGCACAATCTCAACAATGGGCCATCCATGCTCGCCCATAAATACCACGCTCCTTCCGTCCCTACCCCCGGGATCAAGGGAAAAAATAGGGGTCGCCGAGAATACTGTTTTCACTCTATTACTAAAAAAGACTTTAAAATAAACACACTAAACCATCTTACGTCAGTGATCTTACTGCTACTTTTTCTTGTTGTTCACCGTCACAATTTTTTACCAGTATGCAGCAGTTACCTAACAACAGCCCCACTGCATAAACCGCTGTACCTATCCTCCTTTTAGGGACAAAGGTAAAACCACGGATGCTACGCGTTATAGCAAGTAAAGGATGAAACACCACGTTCCTTCCGTCCCTACCCTCGGGATCAAGGGAAAAAATAGGGGTCGCCGAGAATACTGTTTTCACTCTATTACTAAAAAAGACTTTAAAATATTTAAAATAAATACACTACACCCTCTTACGTCAGTAATCTTACTGCTACTTTTTCTTGTTGTTCACCGTCACAAATTTTTACCAGCATGCAGCAGTTACCTAACAACAGCCCCACTGCATAAACCGCTGTACCTATCCTCCTTTTAGGGACAAAGGTAAAACCACGGATGCTACGCGTTATAGCAAGTAAAGGATGTACATTTTTTCCAAAACCGAAACAACTGGCCTCATCGAGGGAGCCTCTACTAGTCCACCACCATCTTAGCTTCCACCCATGCTTCTACTGCACTCCTGCTGCTCTACATTCTTCTAACCCATGTATCAACTATTGCAATCATCTATTGCCTCAAAACGCTTACTTTACATAAAAACCATGCTATTCCACACAATTAAACGCAGAGCAAGTGCAGAGAAATAATTACCTTTAACTCACGGGTCACTCCATAACTACTTAAAATACTTAACGCACGTTATCAAATTATTTTATCCTCTCTCCACCAAAAGCCCAACACCGTATAGTATGTACCACTGCATATCCTCATATGTATCCTCAGATAGTAAACGTTAGTTTCCAAATAATATTTTAAAACAATGGTATGCTTTATTCACGATACAGTTTTTTTTCTTTTTAGAACTCACCATCACACATTTAAAAATTAAAATTCTAACACGTAACTTCCTTAACGAAAGAAACACGTTTTTTTCTTGTAATCTACTGAGACACATGTAATACGACTTTAAAGAGTAAAATATTGAGTAAAAGGGGCAACAAAACAATAAAAGATAAGACGGTAGTGCAACCCTTAGTACAACTACTTCGATGAGGACAAAACAAGTCTAATAACAAGTATGAATAACATCGTGATAAACACTATAATAAAAACATTTTTAGACTCTTTAAAAGAGTAGAACTAGCTAATTAGTAGTATAAAAATGGTATTGTAACTGGTGCGTGCATTTTTATACACAGTTATGGAAACAGATACTTTGAACAGAACATTAACATTGCATAATTATATTTAAAATGTTTGACGACAAAACCAAGTACCGTGTACGGTAAATCTGACAAATCTGGAAATACTTTTCTAGAATACACAATTACACAACAGGTAGTTCAATAAGAGCTATTCTATCAATATGTTTGGAAAATTAAATTCCAAATTTGGGAGGGGAAAATACATTTAAAAATGTTACAATAGGGTTACAGACGGGGATGAAATAAAAATTATCACCGTATTTCGAGCTTATAAATTTAAAGTACTCTAATTGGCAGAAGAGCTTAAGTTTTACATTAACGCAATCGATGGATGGATTTGTGGTCCTGGGTTTGGTTGTGTCGTTACTAAATTTAAATAAAATGTAATGTGTTTGCTCAACGTACTATTTCAATAGCATGCGTTTTAAGCATAAAACAAATAAAAAATACAAAACAATTATACCTTCTGTATCGGCAAAGTTGCCACATGCAAAATCGTTCCGTTTGTCGTGGTTACTACTTTTTACATAAATTTTAAACCGGAATCTGTTTTGATAAGTATATACAAGACAACCTGCGTAAATTGACTATTTTTTCTTTGCAATGAATAATTGAATTACAACCATAAAAACATTAAAACTTGTTCAAAATGTAATAAAACATTATTTCTAAGTCCCTTAACGATAATTTTAGAGAAAATTTGAAAGGGAACCCAGCACGCCGATACAGAAGCAACAACAATACTTCGTGGTTAACTTTGTTACATCAGTTCAGAAGAAATACTACCATAAAGGAATTAACAAATACAAACCTTTATGTAAACAGAGAGGTATAATGACCGATTCTAGGAAATACCCACAACGAACACATGAGTTGAGATTAGAGTAGTCGTTCGCGACAATTGGACTGGAAGCAGTAACAGTACAGCGTTTTTCCAGGTACGCTTCCTATGTCGTAGTTATAATCCCACGTGAGTTCAGTACCTGCCTTGACATCCTTTTTAGTGAAAAAAGCTACCCATGGAAAGCGCGGGTCGTGGGTATCCACAAAGAGATTCTGTACAAAGACGTTTGGTTCGCACGAGTGCTGCACAGAACAAAAAAAACTTAGAAACCTGTTGAAACTATATGATACGTTATCTTGAAAAAAGAAATGTTTATATCGATTTAAGTCGATCTCTAGGAAGCTTGAGTAATGTCTAATTAGAGTAAAGTCTACTTTGTAACGATATGTGTCTGTAATAAAACCGTATTATTATTATTATTATTATTTATATTTACAAATACATACGTTAAGATATCTGCCAAAGTTGCCCATGCTCTTGGCATCCATAATGTAGACAGACTCGTCCTTTCCGAAATACTCCCGGAGGGGCAGTCGGGGTGCATTCTTTTTGTCCTTGGCGGACGCGCTGGCAGAAAAACTAGAGTACACTTGGATAATGTCGTCATCATCGTCACTATCCACTTCGAAATCTTTACTTGACGTACTAGTCGATCGAGTGTTGTGACGAATACCACTGCCGACGGATACGGAACTCCCACGGCCATTATCACTGGTTGACGAACTGGCTGGGGACGGTACGCCTGAGGAGGGTGGCGAGGACTTATCACCTGAGATTAGCAATAAAAATGAAAATGATGCAAATTCATGGAAATGTTATATACATTTGGGGTGTGTATGGCTGCTAAACTTACTCTTGCCCATAGTGCCATTTCTTGAGCCAGACTTCCTCGCTGTGGCCAATCCCACATTACGACTAGCAGCACTGAATGAAGCTGAAGATTGTAAAGAGTTAATCGTTGAGTCAGAACCGTAGCCACTTGTATCGTCATCTGTATAATAGAAAAATAATAGATGTAATCACTGTTCTGTAAATATAGTCTTATAAACTAACAGTCATTTTTGTTACCGAATTTTCGCTTCACACCGCCGGTCGATTTCACAGCTTTCTGAACGGTTGACTTTTTTGCCACTAATATTTGCTCTATAAAACATGATCAAACGAGTGTTAAAAAACAGGCCTCATAAATTCATAAACGAATGCAACCTCAAATCTCAACAATTTCAAAGCAATTACTTGGTCCCGTAGCAGAACCTCCATTAGACTTGGCTACCATTGCCATTTGCCTAGCTGTGCTCCGTGTTCCGGGCTCCTCACTTTCAATGTCGGTACAGTCGTCTTCATAGTCTTCCTTAATCTGCTCGTTACACTCGATAAAGTCCAACTCGGCTAAATACTCGTCGCCGACCTCAATCCCACTCGCGTTTGCTCCTGCATCTGTCAACATTTGCCCCGTGTACACACAAATAAAAGAGCCTTGCGGCATATCATGCAGGGCCCGCACGCCCCATCCCTTAGCCATCGTCTTGAACATTTGAATAGGCCACTTGACTTTATTCTGAACAACGCGATTGAAGCAAGTTGATTGACACTTGCATTTTCGGTTGCATTCGTAAATTCCACTGAGGACGTGATTCTTAAGGCGTCGGTTTTCGTACCCATCCAACTTTGTCCCTTCCTTAGCTGCAAGTCGGAAGCTGATCCCGCTTAAAGTGAGTTGCCAACAGGCGCATTTTTCCTTGTCCTGGCAGTCATCCTCACAGTCACAACACACTAGAAATTGGTCATCGTTATTAATGTTAACCCCTTTGCTCGGGATTCTAGCAGAAATGTATTCCATAAAGGTTGGGAGATCGTGATCCAGAGAATTAACACAAGTTACCGGGGTCCACTCCTTTCCGTAACTTATGTCTTTCAAGTACTCAATACGCCGCAGGGGTTCAAACTCATTCAGACAATCGATGTTTGCTTCCATTGAAAAAAAGTCGATCGGGATCTGAATATTCGTGCGGGTGATGTAGGTATGAATTTCGCTGTACGACCCTAAACGAATACCACACGGGGAGTGGTAAAATACCTTGCTCCTGTTAGGTCCTGACAGTTCCCTAGCCCAGCCCAGATAAAACGGAATCGCTAAAGGACTCACTTTCCGGTAGTCGTCCTCAACATACGGATAACCACACTTGTGATTACAATTATGAGGTTTAAACGCTCGGGCGACTGGACACTCCCTCGGAATTTGGATCTTAATCATGTTCCCTTCAGATTCCAGCACCGTCGAGATAACCATTCCGTTTTTGGTGCGCACCACGCCGCCCCTACTCGTCCCTTGAGCACCGTCGAACCCTGTGTGCTTTTTAGCCACCCGAGTAGCATCAACTTGAACATCCTCCCCGTCGCGGTTCACTTCAAATGAAAAGTTAGTGCGACGAGAGGAATAAGTGTGACGCCGAGCTACTGTTAGTGTCGGTCGAGCTTGGAGTGACTTCAATCGCGTGTACAATGGACCTAGCCTGGTAGATCCCCGATATATCCATTCAAATTCGACTCCGTCCGTGCGACGCAAATACTGCATTTTTAGCATAGAGCAGTCCACCTCTACAATCCGGGCCAACAGCCATTGTCCATTCAGTTCCACTGTGAAGCTAGCTCCCACCTGGGCGCGAATCATGTGACGATTTGGAAATTGCATGAGATAGTCTCGAATAAAGTCCTGAGAATTTTTGTGCACATCCAGCCAAACGTCCGGCGAGGATTCCACCACAGGAAGAACCTCGTTCGGGCTCACATACTGAGCGTACCCGTCGTCAAAAAATACCAGATAGCGCGTGTTGTTGGTATCACGGGGCACTTCAGCAATGATACCGGCATACAAGCAACCGTCCACCTCGGCGTCAGTTTTCAATAAGTCCTTAAACTTGGCAATTATTCGCGTTCCCACAGGAAGGGTCACAGCACTTGGTTTCTTGAAGGCCAACTGTCGGCCAGTAACGTCCTTTATAAAAGTGTCTTGATCGTCGTTGCTCCTGCTTCGAGGTTTCACCTTTTGAGGAAACTGAACCGTATAAATGGTCTACAAGTCAAACAACCACAATTGGTATTAGTCGCAAGTCGAAAACAACTTTATGATTTCAAAAACAGTTAGTTTAGATTACCGGTCGGTTTACCGAGTTTCCAGGGGCAACTTTGAGAATTTTGGCTGATAACCAGTAGCATAGAGAATGCTTGTGCATGGCGTAAACTTCTTGTCCTTCTTTTGGCTTAACAAATATTAGTTTCCCCACACGACGATTCATCATAGGGCCCGGAGTCGGTAGCAAAGCTGGAGGAAGTGGGATTCTAGGAACACGTGGTGGTTCCATCGGAACGGTTGTAATTTCTGCAAAACCCAAAGAAAATAATCAGAAGAATCGCTGATAATCGTAAAAACCTTCTATCAAAGGAATTATAGTCAACTGGTTAGTATGTTTGTCATTCTTCCTTACAGGTAACAAAGACTATCGCTTTTGTTAACTTTCAACAACTTAACGTACCAATACTTTTCATTTCCGCAACAGCTCTTTTGAGAGCCTTCTCGCCAAGCCGCCCTAGTCCTTCTAAATTATCCAAGCTCTCATTCTGCTTTACCCGAATATTCCCCCTCCCATCAATTTCAACACATCCAATCTCTACAGACTTGGGTTTACAAGCAATTCTGTCATTGTAAGTTTGCGTGACAGACTCAATCTGGTTACGTAATTTGTCTAGTTGCACGTCCAAACTTGTAAACTGGTTAGCTGAAAACGATTCGAAAAGTAAATCAAATTATTTACGGAACAAGATCGTTGCATATGCTCGTTTTATTCAAACAGGCTGTGGCACAACCCCGTTTTCTAATAATAACAGCGTGGCGATAGAGCAAAACATTAGAGTTAGAGCATTTATTTTCTTACCTAACTCATCTACATCTTTGGTGACGCTTTTCGAACATTTGTCCACCTGCTGTTTATAATCAAACTTGTTCATCGCCTTATTAATGAGGACGTCTAACGTCTTCATACAAAGTGAGTACTGCTCTCCATCTGGTGACGTTGCAGATTTCTCTTTTGTTTCTTTAACATCTCCAAAGGTAAAACTCTCCTCGCCAGTCGGACTATCGAGGTCGACGACGGCGTCAGAAGAAGCCGTTTGAATCTCAACCTTGAGATCAAACAGAGTCTCCTGGTTGGCCACCATCAATTTTGATTTCTACAAAAACGCAAGAATTAATTCCAATTAGTGTGGGAATAATGTCATTCTATACATATTGCGAGAGTGACTCATGGAAGCAAACATGTTACCTGGTGAAATTGTTCAGCTTTTTTGAAGCATGTTAGACATATCTTTGGATTTTCCGGTCCAAGCATTCCAAAATATAATTTGGCGTGGGTAGCCGCCTCAAATACCGTGTCTGTTTTCATATTACAATTTGTATTGGCACAAAATACCTTTTTCTTCGGTTCTGACTTGAGAGCCGCGGCTAGTGCGAGACTTGCTTTGAGAAGCTCTCCTGATTTCGTCGTACTTCCAACAGGTTCTACCTTCTTTACACCGTCACTACCAATCTCGCCACCTCCGTTCATAGTAGCTGTCTTTGAGTTTACTGAACTCGAGCTATTACTTGCAATCGTACTGCCAGCAATTGTTGGGGTGTTTGTAACACTATTAATCGCTTTCCCCCCGGACGGTGGAGATTTGAACATGTTTGCTAGTGCAGGATTCAATAGGATAACTTTCTTCTCAGGGGAACCTGCTCGGGAGATTGAGGGACTCTTGCTGATGCCCACATACACTTTTTTCTCCTCTTCCAATTCAGTTTTCACGCTCTCCGGTGGTAACAATGACGTCGCTATCTCGCAATCTTTTGCTTCATTCTCGTCTTCATCTATTTCCATGCATTCTACCTCGGGCTTATCATCACTAGCTGTTTCCTTCTCTAGAGATGACAAGGAAGAGGAATATTCTTCCTTAAAGTCATCAGTCAACTTTGTGGCACAGACAGTCTTATCGTCACTCTCTGCCCCCGGTTTAATTTCCTTCTCAGCACATTTCTCAACGCTCACATCCACAACTTGCGTCTCCTTCGGGAGCTCGTCCATCACGATCACCTCTAACACGGATAAACACCTTAATTCTTTTGCATGACACAACTTTAATCAAATCACTTACACGATGTATTCATCAAGTAGGCAGGTATTAATTCATTATCTAGCTTTACTTTTGGTCTTTCTTCAGTCTTGCTTAACTACAGTAGATTGTACGGTGGAGGGTAAATCTCCAAAATATTTCATGTAGTCTTTCCTCCCTTTAGGCAGTCATCAGTAGTTACCATAATTCAAATTCATTTATCTATTTAACATTCTACATTAATTACTTGCTTCATAAAATCAGTCGGTTGAAACACCGAGAACGATTAAACAGGTATTAACTTTCGTTGAGAAGTTTAAATAAACCGGGTTAACTGTTGATCTTTGCAGAACTCCAGAGGTCACATGGGTCATCCAGTCACCCAATTCAACTAAAACTCAGTACACTAGTTTAGGTACATATGAAGTTATACCTGTATACCGAGTTTGAGCTCATTTGGATGTATTTAAACATTTGACCTTTGGTGACCTCCAGAGGTCACTGGAGTCATCCAATTCAAATAATAAATCGATATAGTAGTTTAGGTACATAAGGTGTACCTGTATACCAAGTTTGAGCTCATTTGGACATGGTTGAACTTTGACCCCAGATTTGACCGCCATGGGGTAGTTGGGGTGGGCCCATCTTCGAACTCAATCCGAGCTATTGGTAAGAGCTATCGATTGGTGAAAACAGATTTCCAAAATTTCTTTTGGTTTTCGAGATATCGTGTTTGTTGCCGGATCAATGGAGGGACACCCGAAAGGTCATAAACCTGGATATATGGGTAAAGGTTTTATGGTTGTTTTGTGGCCGGACGAACGGACGGACAGACACATCAGGGTGTATGGATAAAGGTTATACTATCGTAAACCTTAATAACCTAACAATTACATAGTTTTCCTACTAACGTTCAAATAACCTAACAATTACATAATTTTCGTAGTAACGTTCAAATAACCTAACAATTACATTTTTCGTATTAACGTTCAAATTAACTTAACTATTTGTGTTCTTTGAAAATTTCCAAAAAATTCACAATTACAATCATCCCGAAAAAGAGTTAAGAGAAGAGATTAATTAACCCTGCTAACAGTTCACCTAACAGTCACATTCATTCACTCCTCTACTGTCAACAGTTGATCACCAGGTATAAAAATTACTTATTCATCAACTCTTTATCTCTTGCTTATTGTAAGGTCTCCCAAAACTAACTTTAATTTCCCTAATAGTTACCTACGGGCAGTGACAGTTAGTTAAAATAAAAGCTTATCGTAAAATTAGCAATTAAAAATGCAAGTTCCTCCTTCACTAACTCCTGGAATCCCTACCCCTAACCAAAAATTAAAAATAAACGTACAAACAAAAAGCAAATGTCCAACTCACCATTAATTAACCACAATTAGTCGGTATCATGAATTAACGCGATGGATCACTGTCTACAAAAAGAGAAAGAACCGACCGAGTTCCTAGTGCAGAAGAGTAAAAAAGACAGCAATTTCAATTCAATGAAGTAAAATGAGAACGGAGAGAAGGAAGATCTCTCGTCCTCGTCGTCACTCGTCACTCCAGAGCTCTGCTTCTAAGCAACCAGCAGCGGACCTATGCAATAGCTATACTACAATTTCACTAAACACTACACACAATACAAAATACACAGAAGCAGACTAGCAAACAAATTCTCACTTGGAGACAGCTAATCCTTAAAAACCAAAGTTTTGGGTTGAACAACAACTGCGCGCAGCTTTTGTACTCTATGACTTATCGGGTACGTGTACACCGTTCTGTATGTATTAAACCGTACAAGAAAATGAACGCAGACGCCTCCATCCAGCTCATATTATGTAGAGGGGATTCAACACGGATGCTATGCGATATGCATTTTTACATGTTGTAAAAAACCATCAGGATTAAAAAAAATTGTAAAAACGAATTTTTAATTAATGTTACGATTTACGATTGTTTATTTATTTTTTAAGTTAAACACCTTGGTATGATTTGGGATACAAAATGCGAATTTAAACGATTGCGTTTATAACCAATCCTATCGAATAAGTTGTACTGTATTTACTATAATTAATAAGTACTTGTAAAAATATATTGTGTCAATTGTCATGATTATTAGTTTGTAACATTTCGACTTGCATGTAGTGTCAAGAACAATTCAAAGGAATATAAACCTTAAATCATCATTTATAATCATTGATCATTGCAGTAGTATTTACTACTATTTTAAATCAGCATATGAAATTAAATTAAAGGTAACCTGGGACATAAAATAGGTATTGAACAGATAAAGATAAACCTGCATATTATTAGGAACGACATAAAACACGAAATATTTTAAAACTCAAATTGTAGTTTGAATAAACTTGTCAAAGTTGCTCTTACTCGTTAGTAAAAACCTGGTTAACGACATGCCATATCCGCCAAAGCGGCTAAAGCATGATTTTTCTCCATTTCAGTCTTGTCCATTTCACTTCGAAAGCTATGCTCCATCGCCGTCATCAGCAAGTCATTTTCTTTGAGGTTTTCCTCCAAATGGTGCACTTTGGAAATCGCTTCTCCATATTGAACTCTACACAAGACAGAAAAATCCCATTTCGTTATTCCATACAAGTACACCAAGAGACTTAATATATTTGTGCATTTCTTTAAATACGATATTTTTTCACTATTGTTGAATCTTACTTTAGTAAATTATGCGCTGCAGTTTGTTCCTCTAATGCTTTCATCAATGTCTCCACTTCCTCCTCCACCTCATCCAATTCCGCGGATAACCGTTGAACGTCCTCATGTCTCTGTTGATTAGCAGCGTCCGGATCGTCAGCATCTTCATCTCCCGTGGGAAAAATCTTGATCGCGGTAGCAATCGTCGCTGATTTTTTACAACAAGGGCAGTCTCCTGCCAAACCTGCTTGAGCACGAGGTCCCCTGAATTAAAAGAAAACACACACACGTATTTACACCAAAAGATTGAATAAAAATTCCAGTTTCCTACGCTGTTTCATAAAATATTAAATTCAATTCTTTACTGCAGATCTTTAATATTAGTTTTATTAACATTTTTATCAATAATCAGATTAGTCGGTGTCTTCAACTTACAGCCCTTTGCGTTGAGCCGAAGTCTTGAACCACTGTCGCAAGCACACAGAATGGAACAGGTGGCCACATCTTAAAAATCATGACAGGGAAAAAGAATGCGTCGTTTCACATCTCAACTTGTATATTTATATTTTAACTGACTGTTAAACTATATAGCATAATATATATATTATAACAACTAGTGCATACCTAAGGGCATATTTATCGGAATCCTCATTTGCTCCCGGTAGTTGGGGGGCCTTCTCTGTTAAATTCTCGTGACAGATGGTACACAGTACACTCATATTAACAGGTTTTTTTAAGCGTCTGATTTCCAATTACCTCCAAGTCTGTTAGCCGCTTAGCTGTTGTTTGTCACAAGCCAAAAAAGTACCTGCAAAGATTCAAGTAGACCAACCACAAAATCATTTGCACAGTGGAATCAACGGATAAGTTAAAATGACCAATACTTTCGTTTATGCCTGACAGGGTACTTTTGGCAGACAATATTTTTTTTAGCAAACTAGCTACTTTCCAAACTTACCGGGGGTTGTCGGTAATATCCGAGCTCGATCAGGACCAAAATGATGTGGGGTGGCACAAATTGCCGGGTTTGAAAGTAGTGATCAAGCAGAAGTGATTATGTGAATGAAGATTGTAGCATGGCTAAATGGACTAAAAAATGATAATATATAAGGTATTACTTCAATGTAAAATGATAAGAGTGCCTTCTGATTTGCTTGTGACTTCTCTCCACGGCTATGAACCCACCTCGGGTGGGTGAAACGACAAGAAAAATTAAAACAAAGAGAGCTGGTCTCAAGTGAACTAAGTTAAACTCTGTTGAAATGCAAGAGAGAGAAAATGAGCCGTGTTGTCTTGAAGACTGAGACGAGAGAAGTGCCTGCCGCAGTAACACGAGTAACAAAGAAAACCTTTGGAGATTCTTTTTAGATTTGTCGTACCCAACGTGCACAATGTATAAAAACTGGCTTGACAAAGAAGTAGACTGCATACGTTGACCTTTTGACGTCAATACAAATTTTTGGTTCAACTATCTTGTTAAAATCGTAATTTTCACATTAGCATAATAAGTGATATAGCACAAAAATTCATTGCTGCTTTACATAAAATTCATATACAGAAATAGCTTTTTGGAAAATATGCAAATTTCACATTGAGAGAATAAGTCATAAACGTTAAAATTAAACACTTGCTATTCGACTACAATATTTCGGAACGGTACAGCGGCCTCCATTCCATTATATTCTATTATGGAAGCTCTCCTGCGCCTAAGAGTCTCGTTGCGGTCAAGTATGGATGGATGGTTTCATTAAACACGGATGCTATGTGAAATGTGATATTACCACTACTAGCACAATGACAGCAACCATATCGACTATTATATGAATTATGCTTTAATGCGTTACATTGTGTTGTCGGAGGCATTTTTCTTTTATTAAATTAACGACCCGTTATTTTGAGGGTTCAATTGGTCACTCCAAAGTTCCACTTGCCGCATACATGGTGTAAAAACTAACAGAATTAAAAAAAACTGTGAAAACGAATTTTTAAACAATGTTACGATTTAGGATTGTTTATTTATTTTTTAAGTTAAAACTTTGGTATGACTTGGTTTCTACTTGCATTTAGTTCAAATGAATAATCGGAAATCAGAAGCTTGAAAAAGCCTGTGAAAAACTCAGTTTAAGTATGAGTGTACTGTGTACCATCTGCCACGAGGATTTAACAGATAAGATTTCCATAACAGATTCGCCCACGACTACCGGGGGCGAATGTGGAGCCGTTAATACCGAACATGTTTCAGCAGTATTTATAAAATACAAGGTGTATATACTCACCGTTAACTGTTAACTAACTAACGTCTTAACTAACCGTTAATACCTAATACTTTAAATCGTCATCATTTATAATCATGGATCATTGTAGTAGTATTAACTACGATTTTAAATCAGCATATGAAATTAAACTTAATGGTATACATTTTTACATACATACAAAGCTATTGTCGAATTTGTAAAAAAATGGAGTAAATGTCTAATAATGACTAGCCATCATCTAGATCATTAAAATAATTTATATTTCTTTACTAATCTGACATTTTTAAAAGCTTGCATCAACTTGTCGTGCAGAGGAGGAGGAGACACGCTGCTTTCATTAAGTACAGTTGTCTGGTTAATGTCCTTCAAGGTTTAGCCAGGTTTTATCCAGGGACACTCCTGGTCAGAAAGGTGTAGCTGATGTTTGGTCAGGTTAGCATTTATTAAATTTGTTGGTACGCTACACTAGCACTAGTGTAAAAATATTCATATTGCTGCTCATGCAATGCTTCGTTTCTGCCCTTTTCCATCTGTCACATCAAAATATTTAAAGGGACAATCCGCTTTTGAGGAGGAGGCCACCCTGTCTTGGCTCTGACTGAACTTGGTCGTGTGGTGTAAATACTAATAACAACATGTAAATGGAGTAATAACTTACAATGCATCAATGACAATTGCAATCCCAAAAAAGAATTACTTCGATGACGTCTACTTCCATTAAAATTCCAATAATTCATTAATTAAGCTTACAGGATCTTACTTACAGGACGTAATGCCCTTAATCAGTAAAATTTTCCACTCTCAAATGCTGCCCGGTGTATAGCAGCAGTTCTGCCTGGTGTCTTGCTGACTCGTTTTCTTTTACATCCCGAAGCGAAGGTTACGCTCGCAATTCCACGGGATACCTACTTTCCTTACAACTTACAACCTCAGCGTAGTAGCAATTATTGGGCATGCTGCATGCAACAACGCATTTTACAAGTCTAGAGTAGCAACAAACGTTATACAATCGACACTATATTTACACCGCTTATCTGTCTGTCTGTCTGTCTTCTCTCCTTTACCGTTCACATATCTTATATCCAGTCCAATCTCCTTTAGATTTGCCATATAAATACATTCTACAAACAACAAATTGTATTTTTTTATGTCACCATGGAAAATTAATTAAGATTAAATGCTTCAAACTGAATTCTCCCATTACCCCCACTCCCCACCCAACTACCTATCCATCAATATATCTATCCACGCATACATGGGCGTATTATTACCCGTTTGGTTTTATTTCTCATTTGCATGATGCCTGTCTAATTTCCATACCATTTTTATAACTGCTTTTACAATAAATTTGATTTCAAAATTTCCATCATAATCTAAAACACAAGGTGACTCAGTCTCAGCAGCGGAATTACTCCTTCAGCAGCCCAGTTGGCACACATAAAGCAAACGTGTACAGGGCAAACAACGCATATATTAGTATGTAGCGTCCTGCTTTGAATACCAATATCAGGGATAAGGATAACTTGGTGGACTTGAGGGTTACCTTGCGAACAAGAGGGGCCCTTCATTCCACCACACACATGCACACATACAGCAGCAATTGAAGCTTGTATTTTACGATTACGACTTGCTTGGTTGTGTGTATTTCTCTCAGAGTGAATTGAATATATGTGGCATGACAACTCTCGCAAGAAAATGCTGCTGCTATTGATGATGATAACTCTGACTCCTTTGATAAACATGGCATTGCCACAGACTACTGCTCAAAAGAAAAAGTGAGATTGTACACGAAAAACAACTTTACCAACAGCAGCAGCAATCAACAACAACCATACATAATGGTATTAATAGTCTTTTGTATGCAATAAGAGCAGCAGCAGGCCAAGTTTCTAAAAAAACAGCAAAAAATACTCATACTCACTTAAATATACACAAAGGCATACACATTCAAAACCAGCAGCCTCATCGTCATCATCATCATCATCATCCCAACCATTTTTCTTTTTTTAACACATTTCTTCCCAAAAGTTTCGTCTCTTCCAAAATTACTCCCTGCTGAGCAGCAGAATTGCGCTTAAATTTATCCCGTACTTTGAGTGGTGGTCGGGCAATAATTAGCCGTCATAATTACTAGCCCAGTAGTCGAGTTGCGTAAAATATTTTTAAAAATTATTCCCCTTAAAAAGTGACACTGGAGAGAGTCTTGTTGAGAGTGTGAGAGAGTCAAGTGTGTGTGTGTGTGTGTGTGGACTGTGGAGGTGGTAGTGGTGGTGGTGGTGAGTACAGTAGCTCTCTTGCCATTGTAGCAAAAAAGCTGCAGGAGAGTATTCCGTGACTCTCTGGCAATACAGTGTGTTACACATGTACAAAGCAGGCGAGAGAGAGAGAGACCTTAAATGCAATCGTGTGCTGTCGTCGTCGTCGTCGTTGTTGTGAACGTCATACATACTTTTGCTCTGTGATAATAATAATGAACAATTTTTTGTGGAGTGCAGAGTGCAGTCAGTTATTGTAACTATTGTAAGTAGGAGGTAGATGAAAGACACACGGACAAGAGAGGAGACAACTCTCTAGAAAAAAAGTAAGAGGATCCATCCATCTCTCTCTCTCTCGTTCCATCCAGGCCCAAGACCAGCAGTAGAGAGAAGGGATATCATCGTCATTATTTTTATCATCATCCTCGGAGACTCTTGTTAACACACACAAGTGGTACCAGAGAGCCGAGATACAACGAGAGAGTTTTCGAGAGAAACACACAAGCAGGACACAAAAATCCTTGAGAGAGCTGAGAGCTCTCTCTCTCCCTAGCACTCTCTCTCACACAGAGTCTCAGCGGAGAGGCGATTATTAGCATGTTGTTGGTACGCAGGAAAATTGTGTGTGTTCAAATTTGCAAGTGTACAGGTGGCAGATAATTAATAAAAAACACCAGCATCAGCATAAAAAGGTGCTGTTGCCAGTTTCTGAATGAGCAGTTAGTTAAAAGTGGATTATTGGCAAGTGTAAATGCTAACAACGTGAATGTAGCGCTGGGTAAATGGGATAATCAACCAGTTAGGATTCAGGATACCAAGACCGTTTAATGGTAACACCAGCAGCAGCAGTGGTACCCCAGAGCAAATAAATAATAATAATAATAACCATCACCACCAAAAGAGACAAGTTGACGATGATGGGAATAGGGAGAACTTGTAGCAGTGCTGGTCATAGTAGAAATATTAGTAAGAGTAGTAGTAGTAATAATAGTAGTGGTACGGCTGATTATCGTGACTAGTGATTAGTGGATAGGGAATAAAAAATACGGAATAAAGTGGACAGCAAAAACAATAATCATCAAACATTTAAACTCTTGAGAGAGCCGTGCAGGTATCCACTTAGATAAAAAAGAGTGCCAGCCGTTAAGAAAAAAAGAGGGAACCAAAAACACGGAATCTTGTAATATATTTAAAGTATTGTCTGTTCTTAAACGTTTTGGGTCACTGATGAGTAGAAAACATTAAGGACAAAAACTAGTGTCTGTAACGACGACAACGATCGAAGAAGAATACAAGAGGAAAATCTCGGAAACAAAGCAAAGTAAGTCAAGTAATGTGGTGGGGAGATTACCTATACGGTGACGATGGTGGTGGTGGCAGACTGTCAATTGTTCAAGTTATTAGTATATTAGTTTGTATGGTTCATTATAGTGGATTTATGGGATAGGATAATATCTGGGGAATGCGGAAATGTGTAACGACGTCAAGAGGAGAGGTTGTATAAAAATATAATTGCTTTGGGGTAATAATAAAGAGGATGGATTAACAGTAAAATAATTGACAGGGAGGTAGAGCGAGAGGAAAAAATGTATTGCAGTGTTCAGAAGAGAGACTCTTGCTGCTTCTCTTTTGGTTAAATATTTCTGCAGTGATGAATAAATTTAGTAGATTGATACGGGAGTAATCCACCCCAGAGAAAAAAGTAGGGGCAGGGTTTTAATAATTTTTTTTTCTTGTACAGTGACGTTAGCTAGTCGCCCGTTTGCGATGATCGTGGAACATACCGAGCCATTTCAGGCTTGGCTGGCAAAGGTTTTGAAACCGCTGTAAGATTTTTTAATAAAACATTTTTAATATTCGATGGTTTATTTGGGGAGAATGGAGGCAATGACGCACATTTTTGTGTGTTTTCATTTATTAGTTGTGATGCTGACCCTGGAGCTCTCGCCAAGTATGTCCTCGCCCTCATCAAGAAGGATAAGACAGAGAAGGAACTGCGTCAGAGTATGGTTGACCAGTTGGACGTGTTTCTACAAAGTGGTGAGTATAATGGTGGTGTTCTGCGACGATACAATCTGTGGGTTTGTGGACGATATGATATGGACGATTGACTTGACTGATTATTTTTGTTACAGAAACGAAACCGTTTGTGGATAAATTGTTCGATGCTTTAAATACGAAGGAGTACTTGAATGCAAAAACTTCCGCTTCCTCGGGGACGGAAATTGTTCAGGCAAAGCAGAATGAATCCGCTGGAGGGAGTGTGGGCCCCCTCAAAGGAGGCAGTGTTGGTGGTGATAATGGAAAGACAGAGAAGGGTTCAGCGTCCTCTTCCTCTGGCTCATCCACAACACACGTTCCTGAGTCAGAGACAATATCGTCAACGTCTGGTCCAACCCCTGCCACCACTAATCCCTCGTCATCAACCATCGCGTCATCATCTGCCACCTCCTCGAACTCTGCCATTGGAGGGAACGAGCCTGGTGCGTCCTCTTCGAAGAAAGGTTCAAATACTCTCTCAGTCACCCCCTCAGCTCTGTTGAATTCAGATACGACGACATCAGGAGGCACAGCTACTGCCACGTCGAGCACATCCACAAGTCATGCAGATTCCAAAGAGGAGCCCAAGACTACTTCCTCGGCGTCGACCTCCCGGCAGCGAGAACGACGGGATGATGATCGGGATAAAAACAGGAGGAAACGGTCGAGAACAGAGAGGGATAGACGGGGATCACGATCGCGCTCTGCAGATCGTGGCCCGCCCACCTCAAAACGATCTCGAAGTCCTAGACTGGATCGAGATAGGGACCGTGAGAGGGAAAGAAACGATAGACCCATTCGTCACAGGTTAGGTCGAAAGTCACCACCTCCGAGAAGGTATGACCGAGACAATTGGGATCGAAGAAGATCGAGATCTCCGTTGGGAGGTAGAAATCGGTCGTGTAGTCCCAGAAATAACAATAGGAGTCGGTCCCCACCTCCACCCCGATATCGTCGTCCATTTAACTCTAGCCGAAGTCGATCTCGATCCCCGCTTGCCCGCGGAGGGGACCGATCCCGTTCCCCTAGGAGTCGCTCTCGCTCCCCTCACAACAAGGACACTTCTAAAGATTCCTCCAAAAAGGATTCTCTTTTACCCATGCCCTCTGCCCTGGATCCTGATATGGCAATCAAGGAGCTCGCCGAAAAGGCACCTCTAGTGCAAAGTGTTGTGGTTCGCCCAGGAGGAGCCCCAGGTGGGCCGCATTCCTCCGGAGATCCCTCCCAACCCCCCAGTGGAGTTTCTTCTGTGGGTGGTGTTAGCAACAACCGATGTCGGGATTTTGATGAGAAAGGGCTCTGCATGCGGGGCGAACTTTGCCCTTTCGACCATGGAAAGGATCCTGTTGTGTTGGAAGATATTGTCGTCCCTGGGGTAGGTTCTGGAGGCCCCGGTGGGTACGGTGCTGGAGGACGTGGTCTGGTGCCTGGTGCTCCTGGCTACAACCCTCCTCTCGTTCGCCCTGCTATGATAGGTGAGTACTACCCTGACAGTCCCTCTCTTGAGCCCCCCGTCGGCTGGGGACCTGGAGCTCCATCATTCCGCCCTCGTCACATGGGATTTGACGCTGTGAACGCCAGAGGTGGTCGTGGAGGAGGTCTTCTGCTTCGTCCCTCAGGCATGGGTCCTTATCCTGTCCCCGGTGGTCAACGGCAGCTTATAAGTGTACCTGTCGTCGGAGGTGGAGGTATCCCTCCCGCCCCTGGAGTTCCTGTGATGGGGGGTTCACCACATGGAGTGCCCCCGGGTATGAACCCTATGCCCCTTCATCCCGGTCTTCGTGGAATGGGTATGCGTGGAGGTCATCGAGGAGGTCGCGGAGGATTCGACCATGGTCGTTTAGGTGCCAAACCGTCTCACCACCACCATCATCATGCCCACAGAAATTACACAAACTGCTCGTTGGAGGTACGCAAGATCCCTCGGGAGCAGAACACCATCATGGACCTCAACAGTCATTTCCTTCGCTTTGGTAAAATCATCAACATTCAGATCAACTACGACAGTGATCCAGAGGCAGCACTTGTGACGTTCAGCAGCCCGGCGGAAGCACAACTCGCGTACAGATCCACCGAGGCCGTGCTCAACAATCGCTTCATCAGAGTTTTCTGGCACAACAAGGAAAAGGAAAATGAGGAGGAAGCCGATCAAGCTGCAGCTCTAGCCGGATCCGGAGGAAATCCCTCAATTCCGCCAAGGATTTCCGTTAAGGATCGCCTCGGGGCGCAGACTCAGGACCAGGTCCCAACTGAGCACGAGAAGATCCTGCTCTCTGGAAACAATATTACAAAAACTGTGTACAACAATGCGGCCCTGCTCCACAAAAAGATGGAAACCCCACAGGATAAGCTTCTGGTACGTTATCATAAAAATGGGTTATCTTTGACACGATTTATTTAGTTGTTTGTCATTTAAGTAAGTTGACCGTATTGTATGCTTTGCACAGACTGTTGAGTCGATAAAGAGGAGTCAGGAAATGCTCGCGGCCCAGGTGACCCTGAAAAACTTGCAGGAGGCGAAAAAAGCGGAAGCCCAGAAAATGTCGAACGATCTGCGCAAACGGCAACAGACAATGATGGAGGAGCAAATTGGTCAGCAAAAGAAACTTATTGTAAAGCTGGAGAGCGGCTCACAGAGTGCCAAGGAGAAGGAGGAAACTCTGAAAATCCTCAAGGTGCTCGCTGACAGCGTGTCAAACCTGAAAAGGGACTTGGACGAGAGCAACCCGGCCAAAACACAAGTCATTATCAACAACAACAACAGTCGGAAGGGGTTGGTGATTGGACCAGGGGTTGTGGTGGGGCACGTTGCTGGTGGTTCAGGAGGAGCCCCTCGTACCAAAGAGGAGGCTCAAAAAGAGATGCTGGACGCCGAACTGGATCTGATTAACAAGGAGCAACAGGGTGAGGACACGATTGATCTCCAGAAAAAGGTGCTCGAGCTTCGGGCGCGAGCCAAGTCGCTGGGACTTATTGGTCATGGACCCCGGGGACGGGGAGGGTTTAGAGGAATGGGACGAGGATTTGGTAGGGGCAGGGGTATCCTTCGTGGGTAAGCAGTCGTACAAGATAACTGCCCAATTTAATTGTTTTTTTTTGGGGGGAAAATTCAATTTTTTTAAACTCTTGCAGACGTGGAAGGGGCAGTGTGCGTGCCCTTCGAAGTGTAGATCGACGTCCCACAAAAATACGCGTAACTGGTTTTCCTGCTTCAAGAATAAGGGACATTCTTGGTCACTTTTCGGTAAGGTCAAAAAATTCTCACCCCACCACCTATTAATGCCCTGTTTCCACTTTTTCCCGTTAAATAACTCCGGTGATTGTCCACAGGTATTTGGCCCCATCCGAGATTACTTGTCTGACGCCAACGTTCCCATGATGATTGTCGACTTTGACTCCCGTAAATGCGCAGAGGTGGCCATGGCTAATGGTCAAATGATGGAAGACACCAAACTCAGTTTGGAATGGGTCACTGAAACCAATACCGAGGGACTTGAGTCCGGTGGTAAGCCGGGTATTGGAGGGCTTATCGCCGCCAACAACGGCGAAACGTCTAACCACCACCATCACCACCACCACAGTGACGACTTGGACACTAGCGAGGGCATGGATGATGATGACATGGGGGACGATGATGAGGTTTGAAACGAGCACTCTCTCTCTCTTTCTAAATCTCACATTTTAGTTTTTTTCCTCCTAACGTTACCATTATATTTTTAAATTTATTTATAAATTTTAACTTTTACGATAACAACTACTCTCTCCTTTATTATCTCCATATTTTGACATGTGTGCTGCTACTACCAAACATCTTTTCGTTGACTGAATAATTTTTGAACTCATTTTTTTCTGTTTATTGTTGTTGTTTCCACCTCCACCATCACCGCCAAAACAATGTCAATCACCTCCTCCTACCACTCACCTGCACAATCTCATCATCACCACGTGACTGTGCATTTTTCTTGCTCATCATCATCTTCGTCCTAATCAACTTGACACACCATCCTCACAGCTTGGCGCAATCCTAGATTCTAGTGAGATTTGCCTGACGGGAGAGGATGAAGAGGAGGACGAGGATGACAGGAGTTGGAGGCGATAAAGAGAAAACAGCCCGCGATGTATGCACTAGTCCTCCCTGTCTGGAGAAGCAAGGAGGGTCTAGTTTCATTTTTTAAATGGCAGGGCTTACTCTCTCCCTCTCTTTCTGGAAAGGCTAACTGGAACCACACGGAGCAACTTTTCTTGTTGACGCGTATCTTCAACGTCAAAATGATGATTATTATTAATCTTATCTATATATTTAGTCGTAGAATCAATGTACTATTTTAATTTCGTATGGAGATTAATAACGGAGGTGGGTCAGGTTTTAAAAAAAGTTTACAGTGTATCTCGTCTCACCACAGTAGAAATGCTACTCACCAAATAATTACAAGAGTTTTTACAACAACCTCGAGTTTTATCGTCAGGCAACCAATGTGTACAAGTGTCAATTTTACTTACAACCAGACAGGGCGAAACACGGCGCGGAAGAAGTTAGCTTCAGAGTAACCGTATAAATAATATATATATAATATATTCTTCTATTTACTACACACTTACAAAAGTAGAAGTCGTTAAAACCGGCGTTACACGATATTACTGTGAGAGTGCCAGTGTGTTGGCCGGGAGGTCCCTAGAGAGATAAAAAAATATCCCGGGGGGAATGTATTTCATTTGACACCGTATCCTTATTTTTGCCTTATCAATCATGATTCATGACGAAGCAGGAATTTTTTGTAATTAATTTTCGTACACGCTTTTATTATCTGTTTTTAGCACAGAGTTCTCCCATCTGTATTTATACATTAAATAATAAATAGTCTGCCTGGCAGACTTGTTCTTCTTCTGCAAAACTTTTTACCTCATCGTTGTCATATCAGCAGTCAACCGTCAATATTTTTGACCGACAGCGCGTCCACCTCGTAATTTTTTGGTTACTCTGTTATATATTATTATACCATTTATCAGATATCAAAGTATCTTCCAAGGAGGGTGTCATCTTTTACAAGCATTTGTTTTTTTTAAACACAACTCATTTTTTCCTCTTCTTAATCGCCTTTGCAATATTAACTTATTTTAATTTTAACTTGGAGTGAGAAAGAATGTCTCTCAGAAAAATATACATAATATACAACTCTTAGGAGTCGGTGGTGTCCAAACGCCACATCATAAATTTTAATTGAACTGCAACAGTAATGATGATTTTATTTTGGCCAAGAGAAATATGGAGACCATACATATTATATCTGAAGATGACGCTGATTTTTACCCAGGTTTTTTTAGTCAGGAAATAAAAAATATATTAGATATTATGATAAATGATGATGAAGCTGTGACAGGAACGAAGCTGGGGAAACGACAGAGTAAAACATATGAATTGAAAAAGTATAGATAAAAATATAAATATATTATATCTTCACAATAGGCATATTCAAATAAATAACCACATCAATTAAAATTATAACTACTTTCTCTAAGCACGTAGATAGATACACACGGCAAAGGAAAGTTAAGTTATATTTGGCAACGGCAACACTGTTGTTCTCTGTAAATAGCTGCCGTTTGAACGAATTGAATGTTTATCTTGTACAGACGAGTGTAAACACAGCGTAGTAATAATATACATACTTAACAATTATCGTTGTAGTAATTAATGTTAATTCTTCTCCAGAGTTGTTGTTGATTAGCTAGAGAGAGAGGTAGACAAACACTAGACAAGAAATACATAATGATAAATTGTAATGTAGGAAAAGAATTTTAAGTGAAGGAAACAAGCAGCATAATATATAATACTAATTACTTGTGTGTGCGTAGGTGGAGGCAACCAGGTCATTCAAAAGAGTCTCCATACTAGCCATACGCATACTAAAAGCGTTGCCCAGGTCAAAACTACAACTAGAGGTATTATAGTACTAATTATTGGTATTCTGTCGCCGGAACTAAAAAAATCATGGTTTTGGTTTTTTGGACGATATGACGAGAGAGAACACTTTTAAAATGCAAAATCCACTTGTTATTATTATTATTATTACTGTTAAGAAGAAGCACTTAAAATCTTTTTATTGACACTCAATTTTGTAGCCAAAATGTTGTTGCTAGTGGAGGGGCAGGCAATGACGGGAAAATGTACATAGATAGACATACGACACACACACACACACTTACTTTTGCAATTATAATTGTACATATAATCAACTATTGATGATGATGATGCAAATTTTAATTACATTTTTGAATAGTTTGTAGTTGATTGTGAGTGTAGCAGTTGTAGCAGAGAGAGAGGAAGACAGAGACACGAAAGATATTTAAAAATTTACTATGCATACCATACCGTCGTATCTAAATTAGATAATTAGATAATCTTTATGTAATTACGGTTGAAAATATCAAGTAATAATTATTTCTCATTTGGATAACTACTTAACGTTATACCTGCTATATACACATTTATCAACAATTAAATCAACAAAATTTAATTGTCAGGATTACTACTAATTATACTACTAAATATTACACAACAACAACATCAACAACAACTACTACTACTACAATTACTACTACTACTTCTGCTATATTATATTACTGCATTATATAGAAATTTAAATAATGTGAATATTTAAAAGAAATGATAAATATTGATATATAAATGCGATGAATAAAGAAAAAGAAGATTGGTGGCGAGTGGAAAAGACGAAGAAAAAAAAACTAAAGAGAGAAAGAGCGCAAGAAAAAAAGAGAAGAAAAGAAAAGAAAAAAAGGAAAAAATTGGGATAGTATATATAAATATATATGTTTATATATATATTTGCTATAGTAATATATATATATATTTATATATGTGTCCACTTTGATACTATACTCGTCATTGTCGAATATGACCTTTTAAAAACGTCTATTACACAAAACCTTTTCGTGAGGGCAAAAATTGAGAAAGAGAGTTAAAAATTGCTACTACTTCTACCACTTCTACTGAAAAAAATGATGTTTTGTATGTTTCTTTGTTTTCAACTTATTGCGCATCAGCATTCAGCATCACTTTGCATGATAGGTAAATCTCGGGCAATAGTGAAATGAAAAAAAAAGACTTGAGTAATAGCTTGGCATGGAGTTGGAGTACCCTTCGAAGCAGCATCCGCTACTGTGTGTGGCATGGAGGAAATATGTAATAAATTAGAGCAACAGCTGTATACAGTAGTTTATTCGCATTTTGGACCTGTAGGCTGAAGGGTAGCAACAGACACTTGGCAGCATCAGTGGGATTTTTACGGAGAAAATAAATAATTGACGATAATTTTTTTTATTTTTCTGGAATTACATCATGGCGGAGGGAAACAAGTCCATCTTTTCTAGGAGGAGTAATGTGAGTGGAAGTCGCCCCATCTCAGTTGTTAATCAAAGGGACACCTCCAGTGGAGCTGATAACAAGAAAAACAAGCTTTCCTTTAGGTGAGTTATAGACATTTATATAAGGTAGTCGTAGAGGAGGTGATAGATGATGATAATAGAAGGATTGGTAAGATTGGATTGGAAAGGAAACATGTTGGTTTGTTTTTTAAATAGTGACCTTCAGGAGAAGATGAAGGAGGATGGTTCTGTCGAATTTGAGTTTGATCACGACGATATGATGCTTTGGGAGATGCAAGCGAAAGAGGATTTGTTAAAACAGGCGAAGGCGAAATCACTGCGGGGGTACCAGCGACGATATGAAAAGGAGTTTGCGGACTGCTACGATTATCGAGATGAAAACTTTCCAAAGGATGGGATCAAAGACTACCCTTGCAAAGATTTTGGTGAGTGTGTCCAAGCGGTGAAAGCGCATCCTACGGGACTGGACAAGATGGAGTTTGTGACGGAGGACGGAGGTGTTCGGAAGAAGATTTTAAAGGCTCCGCCTATTAACGCGGATGGAGTGACGGAGGGGTGTAGAGTGTGGATTCATTACGATATGTATTTGGATAAATTAAGAAGTCCCAAGCCTCGCTTGGTTTTACGTGATAGCACGTCTAAGCATGAGGTAAATGTCGAAGTATAAATTATTTTCTTTTGCTAGTGCTATTTTTATTTGTGGTATTTAAATGGGAAATTTGCTTTTTTTTTCTAATTACGTAGCTAGCTACCAGTCTGGAAATTGGCTCTGACGGGATCATTGGGTTACAGTATGGATTGATGGACATGAAACTCGGGGAAATATCAGAGCTCTATATTACTCCAGAGTGAGTTGAAAAATTTCGTAATGATAAATAAAAACTGTGTATGTATAATTAAATTCTTATAATCAGTTGAATTTTTTAAAAAAAGGTATGCCTACGGGCCGTTAGGAATTCCTGGATTCATGCCCAAAAACCAGCCGATCAGAATGGTTGTGGCGTTGCTTGATGTGACACCCCATCATCAAAAACCATTGATTCTTATGACTCCCTCCGAGCGGAAAAATCTAAACATAAGCACAAAAGATCTGTTGGTCGAGGTAGACCACATCTTGAAGGCAGGAAACGCCAAATTTGAAAATAATATGTTTGGAGAAGCTGGTGAACGATACCAGTGGGCCCTGGACTTGCTTAAAGAGCATTGCTCGCAAGATCCTCTCGACGGCAATGTCGATGTCAATCTGCTCCTGCAAGTGGATCACAAGGTCTTTAAAATCTACTCCAACATGGCCCAGTGTTTTCTTCGCCAGGAAAAATTCGAGGACGCCCAAGAGGCCTGTGAGGTGGCACTATTGTTGCCCTCTCAGCCACGGGATCTTGAGCCCAAGGTACGATACAGATTAGCCAAGGCCAAGTTTCACCAAGGGAACTTCCTCGGATCCAAACAGGATTGCATTGAAGCCCTTCGTTTCTGCTCCTGGGGTCAAGTTGAATTTCGGGATCTTAAGAATCGGGTATGTCCTCCCAATCTTAAAAAGATTCTTGCTCTCCCACCTCCCGACTTAACCCATCCCATCATCACCATTACTACAAAAATGTCGTCTCTTACGTTTTCCCCTTCTCTATACTCAATCCGCAATTGTTTCTCTGTTTCAGGCCGAGAGCGCCATGGAGCGTGCCAAAGCCCGAGCCAACAAAGAAGTCTCCAAAATCAATTCCACATCCACCGATTAGGCATCCTAAATATATTCTTCTTCTGATGTGTCGTGTATGAAGGAAACAGAGTTGATAGGCATTTGTTAGCTGTTAATATGGTACCGGTGAATTTTAAACGCGTTCATTCCATAATTTGNGATAGGCATTTGTTAGCTGTTAATATGGTACCGGTGAATTTTAAACGCGTTCATTCCATAATTTGTTCCTGGTTGAACAGCCAAACCTCGTATTATAAACTCTTTCTCTTATTACTAAAATGTTTATGACGATGACTTGTAAACAAATCAAGTATTATTAGATGTACCGTAGTATTGCACCCAGTTAATGGTTGTAATATTAGATTATTGATATTATTAATATAACATAGTAAATGATATTAATATGTGATTAGAGATAACTGTGTAGCATGTATATGTTTGCACATTTTGAATGTTGCGTATACAAAACAATTCAGTATTATGCGTTTGTCGACATTTATAATTTTTTATGTTATGATTTTGAGTAAGTATTTTTTCTTGACAGTCCTATTTTTAACATAATAATTTATTTATTTTCTCAGTACAAATTAAATACATCATTGCTCATTTTGTACAAAATCCTAATTCTTTTATACAAATACAAATTCCATTCATGCTACTTATTTTATGTAGTTTATAAAAATTCATCATCATTTGTTGAGCATTTTTTCATACACATGTATGACCTATTTCGTAACAAAACAGCAAATAAAAAATATTTTTCAGTTTCCACCTTTCACAATACGAGGGCGTCATCAAATTTATTGACCTTTAATAATTTATTAATATTCTTTACAGAGTTATATTTATTGCGTTTTTTAGAAAAGGGAGTCG
>JAHZNB010006158.1:7528-17653 GCA_027744295.1 Callyntrura guangdongensis
ATAGCTTGGGCAGCCAATCAGCATCGAGCATTGCGTGCGCGCGGCTTTCGTAATGAGACTTATTTGTGCCAACATATCGGTGTACCATCTGTAAACATCCGAAAACTAAAACTAGTAAAATAAAATTTACCTTTGGATAGCTCGAGGACTTCAGAAATTAGAGTGAAGTACAAAAGGGCAGCAAAATAACAGCAGTAGTAGCACATCAGAATATATTAGAGGAAAATAATCGTAAAAAATACATGCATTTTAATGACACGTTAGGTAAAGGTAAGTCGCAACAAGTTATATGGAGTCAGTCAAAGTGGCAGCCAAAATTCATGCAAAAAGAAAAAAGTTTAAAGAAAAAATAACGGAAATACAGATAAAACTCAATCGACTAATAAAAACTTACAGTAACACTAACAATAAATATCAACAACATGCAAATGAGCAACAATACAAAGGGCTCTTAACATTTACTTTTATTGAGATTCACACGATAAGGATACGCTAAATCGTACTGTAGTTTGTTTGCTTAATGTTTGAAAATAAACATCTGAGCGATTGTTGCGTTGATTTTGGAACATTGGAACTACCTTGTCAGTTCTTCAACTTATACTTTTCAAGATTTTAAAGTAGAATCGCCAAGACCCATCACAAGTCGACACTTACCGTGACTTATTAACTGTAGCCAATTCATATGAATTTTCCGGATTGACAAATATATTGTCCACATATTGCTGTCCGGTACTTCCAGCAATTATTGTAGCCTTGTCTTCAATGTCAGTGGCAATATTCCTAAATAACAAAATCGAAATTGCAAGTACACTACTAAGTTGTCTACTAACAAAATATGTTAAATACGATTGAAATTAGTTTAACTTACATGTAAAATGAGTTATGAACACAGCTTTGGTAAATAGGCAACCTCACTTTCTCAAATCCCGACACTTCCATTATGTGTTTTCCCCGATTGGCATGGAAATAATTCTCTGTCAGGTTGGAAACAACTTGACTCAGCGTGACAACTTCCTCAAAGTTGGCGTCGTTCCTTGTCACAACATTCCTGTAAAATACAATTTCCTGATAGGGGCTGCTCCGTTTGCCTTCTATGTGAACAACCTCCCGGTTCGTGTTATTTTCAAATAGATTGTTGCGGACGTAGCCTTTGAGCGCGGTGGGGGAGCCACTAGAGTCGGAAACAATACGAAGACCCCCTTGATTTCCTCGCACAACGTTGTTCTGTGGCGATAAAGTGGCGAGAAAAAAATAATCAAATTTATTGATATTCCCTTTGAAAATGGTTTCCAGCTGAATTTGAATTATTGAATATTTCATTATATTTCCCTTTCTTCTCACCATAAAGTAAATATGCTGCATATTTTGAACATCAAAGCGGATCGGACTCTCACAACTGGTAAAGTTCCCATAAAACTTGACGCAATTGTTTTCAAAGCGATTCCTTTCCAAAGTCACAGTCGGGCTGATTTCTCCAGCAGAGCCGTAGTAGAATGCACCCTCCGTGTTATTGTGAAAAGTAGTGTAGCTCACGTTGTGCTGAATGTTACGATCTAAAGGGAAACGAAAACCAAAGTTATGAGTCTTGAGTAAAATTACAATAACATTCCAACATTACACGACATCTATTCTTACCCAATCCATGGGGAGACACGGGTAATGTCAAAATCTCAGCAACAAAACCGTGATATCCTGTTGCCCCAGTCGCATGGAGCTTCACACTTAGACTGGGCCAGCTGGTTGTGTGAAACTTGTTTAGTGTTGTTGGTTCATCTCCCATGGTGATAGTGGCTATTTCTTCGGTTGTGGTGTTGTATATGTCGCCGTCAATTAATTTGATGTAGTCAGGCGGCCACGGCTTCCCAGTTGAATTGAACAAATTGAATTGCAAAAGTCTGCCGACACAAAAGGAGGGGGAAAAACTCAACAAACACAATCTACCAGCTTGATATAGATTTGGTTGCAATCAGTAAGCGCATACCTGAACCCCAGATTCTTGGCGTTGTAAACACTCTTGAAGATTTTCACACAGTCCACAGGGAAATTATCATACTTATAGTACAGCACAACTCGTTCTTCCACTACAATCTCTTTGTTCGTGTCGCACACGTCTACCATGCCAAACAATCCATACGGAATTTCTATCTTACGCAACGGGAAAAATGAGCTGCTGTCCGAATACTGAGCTTCGCCCATCAAAGACAAGCCACTGATTCCCAATCCCATATTGTCTCCGATGCTAACAACATTCAATACAATAAATTCCAATTAATAGCAGACAAAGAAGAGAAAAACAATTTAATTCGTCAAAATCTGACTTGATTCCCAAACTCTATTAATTAAACGTACTAATTTTTGGTAATCCGCAGGGTTCTCGGTGCCGAAATTATTGAAATGGCGTGGCTGGCTGACTTTGTAATATTGACGTAGCGGATGAAAGGGCTTTGCATAATGCTCAACACCGCAGGACTCTTTTCATTGTGAAGAATGCCCGCTCCGTAAATTTCTACCCATTCCAGTATGCTCTCCTCACGTTGGTGACTTCCATGAGTTACTGTTGCGAACCCTTGTTACCGGGTTATGATTGTACATGTATTCCCAACGGCGTCCAAAATCGAAAAACACATTCATGTGATCAAATCCAAGCTGTCGGCAGACTACTTGAACATTACGCTCTGTAAACCGGTCATCGCACATGGGTACCCATTGAAGTGTAGTACGGTTAAAGTACTCGAGAAAACCCTGATTGACGTCTGGCTCACATTTTTCTTCCACACAAAGTCTTACTCCACGAGTTTTATCATCCATGGTGCGACTCAACTGCCGAGTCTGCTGTTCTCGGTAATCTAGTTCCTCTTTCTTTTGCAACGTTATGGGCCGCATTATTATGGGCGCTTCAGGTTGGCCTTGAGCAACAAGTGGGCCCAACGCCAGAATACCCACACTAGGATAAAACTCAAGTTCTACACCGGGGCTAATACTCAACATGGCGTTAGGCATTATGGTCAGGTCCGACTTTACCACGTAAGGTTCTTTACGCTTGTACAGAATCAAAGGATTCATCAAACGACCAGAGAGATTGTCAATAGTAACTTCATTTTCAGGCTCAAATAGAGTAGAAAATGGAGCGTCAAAGTCATCACGAAGTAGATAGGGCCGGTACAGAGCGATTGCGTAGCTGTTCCAATCATCAAAGTCAAAAATGCGCTCGCGGATTTTTCGAGGATCAGAGGTTCCCCACCTATCATTAGAATTAGATCAGATTTATGCCGTCTTTTAAGTACAGAAATTCCTTAGTTTTAATAATAACGTTTAACGTCATTTACCAATTTTGGATGACGTTTACGTGATTATCCAGTTTGGCCGTCTTTGTTCCCGCGAGCAACTCATAATCCAACTGATTTCCTCCAAATAGATTCTTGGTGACATTAATTTTTTGATGCCCCTTTAACCCGATGGCGTAGCTCATGGGCTGGTATGTAGCATTATTCAAAATTTTCTGTTCAACTCTCATCGCTGGATTTATCTTATTTAGCTGAATTCGATTTCGAATAAAGTACGCAAGCACTTGTCCCACAATTTCAGACTGGGAGTCTGTATCAAACTGAACCACATAGGAACCTTGGTTACTCAAAAACTGATTCCCAAATATCAACATTTGCTTCTCCATGCCAGTTAGGCTGAACAGTCCCGTTTTACAAAGATTCTGCTCAAATAACGATCCTATTACGTTGACCACACTAAAGTGGCCAGCAATGTGAAGATCAAAGTTTTCGTTATTTCGGAACGTCACGTTTTCCAGATGCACAAAATGCGTATGATTTTCATCGTACTGCCAGACGTAAGGCAAAGAGACTTGGAAACCCCCCTCTTTGTTCCGTTCGATGATGTTATCGCGAAGAACCCAGCGGTACAAATTGTTGGAGGATCGGAGATCCCTACAAGTTACCAAAAAATTGTCAGTTCAGCCTCGTACTCAGCGATTAATATAGAAGTGAAATCATGGCATAAACCTTATTGCAATTTTTGCTTTAAATAACTTACTTGCTATACTGAACAATGCCCTTTCTATTGTCCGTAATGGTTGTAGAGTTAATCATTATCGTGATTTCGGAAATGTTGGACTGGTAGATCTCTCGAAAAGGGGTAAAAGCATGAATAGCCTCTCCTTGATTAAAGCTAATTTCAGACCCGAAAATTTCCATTGACTCATTCGCCTTTCGCAAGTACAAGTCCCCATCTTCATTTTCATATCGATTGTAATGTGTAGTCGCGACCCCTCTCCCATTGTACCGAATTCTGCTATCGACAACCTTTAACTTTGGGAGCGGTCCTTCCAGCAGCCTACTCCTTGCATATATACTTACCGGAGCTCGTATTGCTCTGAGAAGTATAATCATATTGCCCCGAGGCTTAGCCCCACTCCGGAACCAGAGTGTTATCCCATAAGAACTACTGACGGTAGGAAAGCTCACTTGATCTCGACGGACACTCCAAACCTCAATGTCGCGAAAGTATTCTACCACTTCTTTGGCAGGAATATCGTGTCTGTCATAAATCAGCAGGTCTTCCGTCGTCTCGTTATGAAACGGGTTGAGCAGTTGCATGGAAATGACAAAGTTTTGGTCCTGTGCAATGACATTGTACACTTCGTTGACATTGGGATCCTGACGTGTGATAATGTATCGAAAATTGTTCTCATCCAACCACAGATCCTTGCCTTGAAGGGGTAAATATTCTATTCGATCTTTTTTCCCAACGCTAACCCAACCCGCAATTTCCCGTTGGTGTGCCCGTAAAATGAATGGGTCATGGAGGATTCCAGCTCCCCGATTATGTTCCATAGAGCAGTCCTTGAGTGTCAAACCCAATTGACGTAGCAGTACCCCATTCCCAAGATTTCTACTGAATTCTGACCGCTCGACGTTGTTGACGTTATCGGGAAAGTAGAGATCAGAGTAAACGATGCCAAGCCCGTCTCCTGTGTTGTCAGACACGCGGATGTCGTGAAGAACGTGATGACTAAAGTCCAACAGCACGGCTGTATATTATAGTACAAGCAAAAAGGGAATGCAATAAAAAATAATGACAAACTTATTTTTTTTTAAAAAGCCAACCATTTCTTTAGGGAAAAGAATAAGGATGTAGATTTGTATACCGGGTTTATGCTCATTAGTGTGAGGATCAAGGAGTCCTGCCTTTTCCACCACAGAAAATTTCATTACACTTTTTTCCGCCGTTACTGCCATTCGAATCCCTGCCCAGGAAGAGTCATAACAACGGATTCCAACCACATTCTCATGACTACACGAGTTTTCAATATCCTCTGCCATTTCACCATCACATTTTGTCAAATCATGGTCCCACTCGGAACACTCAACGTTGCTGTGGAACGACAATAAAAAGGAAAATATTGTCATAAAAATCTATGCAAGGTTGTAGCCACATTTTATATGAAACATGCACAAGGCATCACGAAACCGCGAAGCACTTGAACATGGAAAATGGGTTGTTATACATTTTCTAAGCGTATTAAAGCGTGTAATAATGCGGTATTGTCATCTATATTCTTTGCTTCCTCACAAAAATCTCACATAAAATTGTATGAGCAGTTTCTACTTCATAGACAATCTGCAAAACACAACCTCAATAACCACTTGAAAGTCTTCTTGTTCTCGGCATCTACTATAAGCATACCAATAAAATGTCACCAGCTACAGTTCCCACTATAAAGACCCGCTGTAGCCCTTCTCCAAACGAAATTTACATTGTTTGGTATCCCAACACTCACCTCATCAAGATCTGCTCCGACGGGCTAGCTTGGGGGATTTCAAACCGCTCCAAAAGCCAATCATGAGGATTAAGAACCAAACCCATTTGACGACACGCAACCGCTGCGTCATGCATGTCAAACCCATAATTGCACACAGAGCCCCAAGCACTGCTGAGACGCACCTAAAAATGATACATCGAATAAAAAAATACAACCAAAAAAATAATAACAATCGTATTAAATAATATAATCTTTCTGCTAATAATGTTTTCAAGTTTCCCATACAGAGCTAGCTAGCGTACAATAATAGAGTATAAACAAAAAAATATTTATTTAATGACGCTGGTTGTGTGCGTCGTGTGCTTTGTTCCTGCTTACCTGTAATCTTCCATCCTTTCTCGTTCTCCCCCCTACCAGTCGGACAGGTGCGTCTGTAGCATTCACTCTTCCTGGATCGAACAGGGTAAACTTGACTGCAGAGCCGTCCGCGTGTCCTGAGCCCTCAGCGTGAAAGTGGCCGCCAACCATTATGCCCACACTAGGGAGAAATTTCAAAGTCACGCCATATGCGATCTGTAATTGGCCACCTGGTCGGATGCTTATGTCACGAACAACTCTGTAGAAAAGTACGCATATGCTGACTAAATGTTGATACAGAACTAATTTCCCATAATACCGGTCAACACTAGTGAACGGTGACTTACTTGTATTCTCCACTGATGAGAGACTCTCTACCCGTAATTTCTCCCCCAATCATTCTGTCCGGTCTATCAAACACAGGAACGTAGCGTGGCTCGGTCATTGCAATTTCTGTATTGGGATCCGTTTGGCTCAGCAAAAACGGAATGAAAATGATCTTGGCTAAATTGAAACGGTCCTTTCTATCAAAGATTCGATAGTGAATATCCTTCTCATCTTTACTTCCAAGCCAGTTGAACGTGCAATTAATTACAAAACTTTGGTCTGTCATGTGACTCCCGATTTCGTATTTGGAATCCGGGTTCTGAATAATGTTCCGAAACACATCCACGTTTGCCGAGCTAACAACAATTGGTGCTGCCACACGGCTTCGTGGATTTAATTGCGTGGAGTACGGTTCTGTGATTGTATTCCATCGAACAAAATTTTGAGTGAAGAGTAAATTTTGCTTTCTTGAAAAGTGGTTAAGCCCCAAGGATGCCACGAATATTCCTGTGTTCTTTTCAAATACGTTATTAGAAACTTCCACGTTAGCTACTAGCGTTTCAAGCTCTTTTCTGTCCACTCCTTTTATTACCAAACAACCCTTGTTCTGATGCGTAAAGTAGTTGTGTTCAATCATTGCTAGTGCATTGACTAACGGATGAAGCCGTATTCCAAAATCATCGTTTCCCACAAACCTGTTGTGGCCAATTTGGATCTTCAGTGGGTAACCGTAATTATGTTTCACAACCCGATGCCAACATGACCAAATTTCCACACTTGGCTTCTTTCCATCTTTGAGCAAGTTTCCAGAAATGTTCACCAAGGCAGAGCCGCAAAAGTTGCCCACAAAAATGCCCATGTCGAGATTCCGAGAAATCTCTGTATACTCCACCACCGTTTCCTGTTCAGTTGTTAGCTTTACGGAGGATTCGTTAAACCAGACAGCAACCCCGCGCCGAGTATTGGCGGAAATGATACTTCGAGAAATGTTTCTTGCTCCTCCACCATAGGTAATATTGAGACCGTCTCCAACGTTGGAAATGATTTCCGATCGTGATATATTAACATGACCAACTCCACCGTGAACGTGCACACCGGAAATGTGACTGTTCTCCTTGACGGAACTACTGTGGATTATCACTTGACTGCGCATATTTTCCACGGCAACCCCTCTCCCATTGTTCATTCCAATCACAGAGTTTTCCACTTTCAGTTCGTAATCTCGACCTAGGAAATGATTGCAGGAAACAATGTGAAAGCAAATTAACGAAAATTAATTTCCCCACAGGAAAATTTCTTACAACTATTGCCAAAACGAAACACTAATTTCCTACTTCATTTGAATTTGAATGAAAACTCAATAAAAATAAATGCCAAGTGTAGTCTCAAAACGCCCCTTACTTTGTCCTGCCACCAAATCCACAATAACCAACACCTTGTTCATAGGATCAGCCTTGTATTCCAAATAAATGGAATCTCTCGTGGAAGTCACAGACTGTGGCCAAGTCTCATTTTTAACACGGATCGAAGTCAGTAAATTGCCTCGTGAATCCATTCCGTCGTAAACGAGGATTTCGGCTGCATTATCCGTCTGACTCATTAGGTATGGAAAGTGCATAGTTAGCACGTAGCCTGATCGAACTTGGAAGCGCTACAAATGTCATAATATGTGAGCAAGTCTTCACTATTTACTCTAGTTACGAAATTTTTGAAATTACTTTTTAAAAAATTCTCCTTCGCTTACCTTCCTGCACTTCTTTTCGACATTAGACGAGCCGCCTTGATCTAGATACAGTCTTACAGGGTATATTTGATTAACAGTGATGGGAACTGTACAAAGGTCAAAGAGATCGATTCCATCTAATTTTGCGTCAGGTATCATGTCATGGAAAACGAAGCGGACACCGTCCGCCCCGTTGTTTTCCACGTGACTTGAGTGAATTTCAAATCCACTCCAGGAACTGTTGATGTACACGCCAAAACCTTAAGTAAACAGAAGATAATATTCTTCTTCAAATAGAGTCGAGATAAGCATCACAGAATTTCAACAGTAGAATATGAAAATACTTTAAATGAAAATTGCATTTTATTTGCTTCCGAGAATTTAACAAGTAGATTAGAAAAAAAACTCGTGGCCCGTGGCTCAGTTATATTGCAGTAAAGCGGAAAGTTCTCACCTGCATTATTTTTCACAGTGCAATTCCGAATGGCTGCCACACTGCCAGGGTTGGTGATGTTAATCCCGTTGTAAGCAGAGTACTCCACCCTGGTGTTTCGAATCACGGGCGGCACCCCAACGCTTTCTATCCCTGAGGTGACATTATAACCAGTGCCCACCCCAGCGTAAAATATGTCGACATGATTGAGAAAAGACAAAGACTCTTTTATACGAAGCGTATTGTTATGAATATAGGTTTGACGATAACGAGCATTCTCAAATCGAATGCCACGCCAGTGCTGCTCTACTTTGGAAGGAAACAAGTGGAACGGTTCGCAACGGAGGCCAAGATTTGGGTGATGATCTGCATCAAAATGTAACGATTATCCCGTTAGTTTATGCTTAAAGTAACTACAACTTTAGTTTCATTCAACGTCGTCCCAAATGCATAAGACACTTAAATAAAATGTTTTATGCATGATTATTACTAATCCTTGATTAGCGACAAATTTGTTTCTTATCACTATCACGTTATAAATTTTGTGCTTACCACAAACGCCAGCTCCCAATTGCCTTCCTGACCAGTTCGGACAATCTTTTACATGACTTTCGATTCCTTGGCATATCGGCTTTTCCCACAACAATTGTTTCGTGTCATTCAGGTGATCTACCCAATTCCAAAACTCGCCACCACTAAAGCCCAGCTCACGACAAACTGTTTGCATATCGATCAATGTCCAACTGCGATATTGAAAAGTCATTAAATGAAGAACAGTAATTAATCCAAATCAGAGGGAAAATGTATCCAATCAGATTAACTTGTTACTTACTTTCTCGAATTAGTACAAACGGATCTCCAATGCCCCCTGTGATACACCTGTAGTCTTCCCATGAGAGGGGACTCTCCTTCCACCAGTCGTACGGTTGGAATATCTTGGGAATCTCGTGGATTAATAGCTCTTTTGTTAACGGTATTTGTACTGCTATCACCACTGCCACCCCCACTGCTATAATTAATAAGACTGGCATTGTTCAAAAAGTTTGTGTGCGATGACAAGGATGACGTTGGGGTCGGCAGTGGAGGTGCTAGAGAAATTGGTGATATCTCCGGTACAGTGGAGTACTGAACGGAGGAATAGTAACGATTGTCTAAACTATATGTCGATGATGAGTTGCTCAGTCTTTCGATTTGCGACGGCACTTTTAGGGTTACGCTACTCATCAAAATACGATCCGTTTCCGTACCCTGTAATTAAAATAAATAAAATTGAAGTCAATCACCATTTATTTTGAAGTTCTTTCTAAATGGTAAATAGTGTCAAAACAACACTAACAACAACGTACATTCAAATTTCAAACAAAGACAACAAAAACACATCCATTCATTGCGTCTTTCAGCTAATTTATCAAATCCTTCACAAAATTCTTATCTAACGTTCCATGTCTCATTTCCCGCATAAAATTATTCAGTCAGATAAAGACAACAACAGTTGATAGTCGTCACAAGTCA
>JAHZNB010006159.1:0-13752 GCA_027744295.1 Callyntrura guangdongensis
CATATTAATTCAAATGGCAAATGTAGTTCAGTAGATAGTCTACAACTTATTTTAACTTGTGGGTAGAAAAATCTAAAATTAAACATAGTTCAAGAAGTAAGCAGTTTTGAAAAGTTGTTTTCGAGTACTATACGCTGACCATCCGTACTATATTTCATAGTACAGTACTATATTTTGAAGTCTGTACTATGTGTACTATAAACGTACTATAAATTAAATTCGTGTCCTATATGTACTATATTTAAAAATTTTGTAAATTTACTTAAAATTATTACATTTGCACACCTGGAAACCACCGAAAACACTTTTTTTATGTAACGTTTGTATACAGGAATGGTCATACTCCATGTAAATAGATTATATACGTACCATTGGGCATTTGCTTTTAGTTGGCAATATTTTTGTTAGTTATATTGACGCAATATAGTGCTGCAATTAACTCCCTGTTGTCTGTCCGTCTGTCTATTCGTCCGTCTCTCAAGACGATAACTCAAAAACAGTTTCGAATTTTCAAATTCTGATTTCGCTAATCGATTCATCATCCCTTACGCTCCCACGGGAATGATTTTGGAGTTTCCAGGCGAAGCAATGTGGGCACTCAGTGGTATCTCTGGAACGGTTAGGAATTTTGAAGTTGTTTTCACAAATCGATACATCAATAACTACACTCTGTCTCTAGTCATTTTAAAACTTCAGGGTGACTCCATGTGACCCCCACATGTCTTCAAAAGGTCGCTTAGTGATAGCTCAGAAACCGGTAGGAGTTTTGAGGTTTTGTTTTCACAAATCCACTCTACTCTCGCTCTATTCAAAGTCAAAGGTTAAGTAGTAGTAAATTTTAACTTAGCAACAAGTTCTGTTTTCGCTAATCAATTACACATTCCCTGTTGAGTTGGTGAATTTGGTTTGGAGGGCGGATCGTGGCTAGGTATTGTCGCAAATCACATGATGACTTCGTCACTTTGCTAATACTACTTTGTACGTATAATTTTACATATTTGTTTTGTCTGGTTGTTATACTTATCCAGGTTTTTCACGCAAGTGTTTTGATTTGATTTGAGTTATTTTGATGATGTAGATTTTTTTACATTTCTTTATATTTTTCGGAGATATCTCCCCTCAATTTTTTATCTACATAGCTTCAAGACCGTTGGTTTTGGACCACAAAAATAAAATATCAATTGCCATATCGCTTTGAAGAAACTGCTAAATATACGAGCCATAAACAGAGGATACTGTGCTAATCATGTAAAGTTACATTTTCTATGAGTTATTTATCGGATGCATATGAATAAACCGGCCCAATCGCAGCTAAGTTGAATAAATTGATAAAAACTTGATATTTTGGCTTGTCGGTTGACCTGGTATCGCTATGCAAAATTTGAAGTAATTTGAATAAAGTTTAATTTTTGGCCCCCAAAATGACATACTGAATTTACTGAATTTGCATCCCAGAGATACACCTAGCCTTAGGTTCCCGTGTGCCAAATTTGTGCAATTTTAATCAAAGTTTATTTTTTGGTCTCCCGAATGACCACCATTGGGTAAACCAAATTTGCTCAAATTATATTTCAGAGATGCACCTATGAGGTACCTGTGTGCCAAATTTGAGATCGGCTAAAGCGTCTAGCCTGTATTACTTGTACAAGGATGACGGACGGACGAATAGACAGACAGACCAATACACTAAAATCATTAATTCGACAAAATATTTTTCATCTGCCTAATAATATTGTCTCGCTTGAAGATTTCACATGGTATAATAAATGTACTATATTTTGGTGGGACGCAAAAATGAACTATATGCAAAATTGGGCTATAATAGCGATTTGTACTATATTTTCGTTAAAAAATTCTGGTCACCGTAGAGTACTATGGACATCCAATTATATTAGCAGATATGCTTCCAAAATAGCTGTAGACTTGTCAAGTTGACACATTTAACTCTTTAAGGTCAATATCAAATAGACAAAAACTTTTCAAATTGGTAAAAGTTAGTTTAAATTTAATTAAATACAGTCTATGTATAATATGTACCACAGGAAGAATCGTAAATGGACAAAGCTGCAAAATAACAAGCAATGTGAACGAAATGTCATTATAGTACTGCTGATATTGTGTCTGTAACCATTCAAATGTGACAAGAAAAATGTATGTCATTCAAACGTGGAAACCAAAATGAAGCAGAGGTAAAAATGGCAAAAAAGTATTCTATGTAACAATGACAACCAGAATAAAATCGTCGACGCAAATGGGGCAACTGAATAACTGCATACTTGCATTGATACCCCCCGTGAAATAACGCAAGTGATACCAATAATTGGCGATGTGTAAACTAAACACATACATACCCAGTCATATTTTATTAAGAAGTACATTATACAGGCAATAGGTTTTTTTCTGTTGGTTTTTCAATCCGGAACATGGAAAAACTTCTATGATTTGTCAAAAAATGCAAACAAAATTTAGGGTAACTACTTTATGATGGGCGGGAGATTCCGATACACCTTTTTATTAATGCATGCCTCTCTGTCATTTTTACTTTGAATTTCAATAGTGTTGCGTGCCACAAACTGCGGTAATAATTCGTTTTATTCGGGTAGAATGGTATCAAAGTGTACGTTACCACCATTTCAGTCTGAGCGGCCGACCGTCCTTTTTGCTATATTGTTAATAGTTACAGTAAAAACTGAACCCTTTGTTTCTGCGGTCAGGTAGCGTCACTGGGTGAGGTTGATCATCTCAAATAATATGTTTTAGCCTTGTCAATATTATGAGCCGAATATCATTAACCTGCTCCATACAACCAAAATTTAATTTGTTGGAGTAACGAGTTATACAATATTTAAAATTTTGCTGCCCTTTGTAGTTCATATAAGGTTAGCTTATTGTACTGGGTTAAATTTTACCCCTTCCGTTACCCCCTTACTTGAGAATTGATACTTCTTCGCTATCGCTTATTTATATTATCATACTACCGTACGACAGACACGGCTAAACAAAATTATTTACAAGCAAACTGGTCGTGCATATAGGTACATTTTACTACGCCTGTCTAACTGTCAAAATCTGAGTTTGAAAAACTGTTCTACTTCTACTGTTACTCCGCCTTGATAAAAATGTCGTATGGGGAATTGTGATGAATATGGCTTCTGGTTACTGTATTACATTACTCTTTAGTGATGTATTACTTAGTGTGTTTTTCTGTATTTTTTTTCTAACGATCGAAGAAGTTTTAAGTGGAAACGATGTAAAACTACGCGTATTATTGATACGTACAGGATAAATAAAATTCAAACAAAAAATTTCATAAGAAGCAAATGTCAACTTTAATTAATATCGCTCCATTTCAGTTAACTTGTTTCTTAAATAAGTTGAGTGGAAAGTGGAATAGGATTTATTTTTTATTATGGATAATGGTTATTAAATTTAATGGTTTTTATCATTTTGACAGGAGCATAAAAGCACTAAAATTGAGTAGATACCTCAGTGCAGTGTATTTACAGTCTTTTGTTCTGCAAAGTAGAGTACAAACACAAGAGATATTTTCTCACTTTTACTTTCGCAATAATATGAAGTTGGAAGTGAAGTGAGAGATTGACAATATGAACTCATGCACATTCATTCAGTGCTGGCTGAACCTATGTAACTGGCTAGAACTGAATCGATGTAGTTAAAAAGAATACAATGCTTCGACATGTATTTTCGTACATCTAAACTCATTTTTGCATATTTTGGTCGAGATTTTGCTGCTTGTTGGTACTACCAACATCCAACAGAATGGAGCAATAGTTTTGCCTTTTACTTGGGTTGGAATAATATGGTTTGCTGTTGGGATGAAGCAACGACGAGTGAACAACAGAGTTTATCTATATTATATACTCGATTCCTTTGACACGTATGTCATGCATCACCTACAATTTTATCAGAACCGTGGCTTTATCAGAATAAGTGTTAAAGTTAAAACGCGTTATTATAATTTATAGCGTGAAGTCATTTTTTTAATATTTAGGTGGGCATGTATGTCCTGTTTTCATTGACAACGATAACTAAAAAAGCAACAACATGCATTCCTCTTCTCTTTAGAGGTTGTAAATGTTGCCAGTAAGAACCGATAGAAAACGAATGTAGAAACGGGTTCAGGGGGTAGTTCCACCAACTATCAACTCTTTACAATCCACGCAAAGTGCAAATTTCAACCCAAAACAAATGGAACTTTGCAGTTTGCAAATTTGCAAAGCAATGATGGGCTCGACCGCACTCAAGCCAGAACTATTGCTAGGCATTAAAAGGCTTGTGTAAATAGGTATCTATACGTATCGTATAATTATTTCTGATCATGACAATAATCGGATTATTAAATAGAAATTGATTTCTTGCATATTATTACTAAAATCGTTTAACGGGATCGCCAGAGAACGGAATCGTTGACGTGTACATTTCTTATGATACTTTAGGTAGTGGCGACAGTGTGTCTTCGTTTAAACCAAACAATTTTCATTCCGTTAAGGGTTTGACATGATTCATAAATTACAACTTGTGCAATTTCTTACCGAGACCAAAATGATTGAAATGTCGTTACACTTTTTTAATTATTCAGTTGCTCACATCTACATAGCTAGTATTGTTCTTGACTGGTATATCATATAAGTAAAAATCGTTTGATATTTAGCAAATTAACTAAAATAGCAAAAAAGAATGAGTGGCGTTTAGAAGTATTAATTTAAAATCTCCTACAAACAAAATCAAATTTAACTGGCAACAAAATAAAAATGGAATATTCCACATTGTTTTTTCTAATTCTAGTTATGAGGAAGATGGCCGAATCAGACAACTTTGTCAGTTTGCTAAAGACGTACCCGTCGAGGTAATTTCACCACTAGGTTTCCAAACTACAACCTACCACCCTCGAAATAAAAGTGGGGCATGCATACACAATAAAGCAAAAATAGACAGTACATTCTAGAAAGTACTCTTTCTTTGTAAACTAAGCATAATCAACATTTTCCCGGAGCTTGCATTTTTGTTATAATTCCCCTACTTTTTTGTCAAAAGTGGGTTCCTGGCTTTCGATGATTTTTTAATCGGCCTATGGAGGCTAGCAAGGGGAAAGCTATAATATTTTCATGATGTTTTAGTTGGTAGGTAACCATACCATGACGGAAGAATTGAGGAGGGAAAATACCGTCGTAGCAGGGTGTTCCATAGACCAAAAGAAAATTATAAGCACGGCTCACTACCACATAGAGCATACAACTATAACTGCTACTACGACAAAAGACAGAAAATCTCTAATCTAGCCGTGCTTTGCAGGAAAAAAAGTTTCTCGTTCTCTATTCAACAACACAAAGAGTTTTTCCCATGGAATAAACCGAAGCTTTCTCCTCAATTACTAAACCCATACTTGCACAGTCAAGTGGTTACTTTCCTCTCCTTCTGTGCCAACAATCTACACACTTGAGACAGCAGTAGTAGTAATGTGCTCCATTCCATGCGGTAATGTCGATGCATGCATGGCAGAACTATGTGGGAGGGAGGTGAGGTAGTGTGAAAGGAGAAATTATTTATACGTGGATGTATCTTGCTTCATTTTCATAGCACTGGAAATTCAGTCTGGAATGGACAGTATCAATTATTTTCTTAAAACTTCTCAGAACTTCAAGATTTCTGCGGTTTTAATAATGTACATTTTGTCATAATCATGAGCTTCTTTCAAACGCAATTCTATCCTGTCTTGTTGAACTCCAGCACAAAAGTAATCGCACTATTTTCTAACATTCGACTTCGTCATTGCTCTAAGGTACATAAAAAATGCGACGAGAGTCTAGCCATAAAGGTGGTAGTGAAGGTATATACTATTTACTCAGACCATTCAAAAATAAATGATTTTCCCTGCTAACGATGCTCCTTATCGAAATTTGAAAAGAAAATTTTTTGTGTATTTTTTAGAGTAGGATGAAAAATTAATTTCGTATTGTTTCTGTTTATACAGCAATCTTTGCGTTCATTCTAACGACAACAAAAACTTATGTCGTCTCATGTTCGTTGGGGCGATGAGAAGCACTCTCTCTTACACACACTCTCGAAAAACCTCACAATCACAATCCTCTTGTACCTCAAGGTTATACAAGAGTGTGTAAACTCTTCATTTCAATGTCAAAATACGGAGAAACTACGTTGATAGTTCGTTGATATATTTATAGTTTATACATACATCATACATCGCTAAACAAGTACAATTTGAATAATTATGAATTTGTATCCCGCCGATAAAATCTTACGTAGTTTAATATGGTTATATTACGAACTAACTAACTACAAGTACTACAACTATTTTGTATTCGTTGTTATCTTTTTAAGGGATATTTTCTCAATATATGCTGCTATATAAAAAGCAATTCCTTTTGTGTAACCCAGAACTTTACTTGTATTGATTATTTTATTGCCGTTTTTTGAGCGGTTTTGCGCTAAATGGCAAATAAATTTTTTTGCTACGCATTCTCCAGTTATAAACGTGAACGTCTATGTAGCAAAAAACGGTGAGAAAAACGAGAACCCGTTCAAACTTTCAACGGCAAAAACAGTTTTGTTTTTGTGAAGCTTGAATATAGGGGAGATGTGATATAGCTGGAGGTACTTATGTACTCTTGTTCATTTATTTACTATTGTAAGGCCAAAAACACACCAGTTTTTACATAATATAAAGTAATTCTAAAAGACTCAACTGGAATCCAATTCCATTGCTTGCATCTTACATTCATTCAACTATCCACTGTTCTGTGAGTGAGTTCTTCTGAATGGAACTATTTCCCCACGGAAAGATAACATGTTTGCCTACACACGTACAAAGCATAGCGTACAACCTCTTTGTATTCATTTTCTTCTTGTACATTTTATGTTCTATTATTGATGTAGTTTCATGCCACGTTGATACCAGAACAAAGGATGTGTAGAGTGGTTTTTAACAAAGAAGGAGCATGCCGTAGACTAGAATATGTTGTAAAGCACACTTTTCACGACGAACCTTCAATTAACGACCTGAACATATTTTCAGAAACTTTTGGAACTTGGGAATTTCATAAATTATGATTGAATGAGGACATTGTAACCTACAGCCAGAATTATCAATGTTCTATCCGTGAATACCTTGAGCTAATTAATGTCTGTTAGTCTGAGATATATAAAACTAAACAAAAGAGATTTTTTTAGAGATTTAAATCAGTTACAATCAATTGAGAGTATAGGTAGTCAATTCATCACAAAAAGCAACAGACAGACAGCAACCATTGGGATATGTACGCACTATAAGCGGAAAAGTTCTCTAGAAAAAACGTTAAAGTTCATTTAACATAAATAAGCCAAACTTAAGGTTATCTACCACGTACTACATTCCTCTACATAAGGACAAAAGTAAACTGTAGTAGTAGTAACAACGCTGCTGCATGTCATCATCATCAATAGCCGACAGCAGAGAATGCGATGATTCATTCATCTTCTCCTTCTCTCCCTGTTTCTCTGTATTAAACCTTACTGTGTTGCATTGCATTATTGTACAGGTTACATTTTTTTATAATGTGGTGTTTTTATACATTGTTTAAATTACTCCCATCTTTGCAAAAAGTGCAAAACCTTTTTAGAAGTGCAACTTTAAGCTTTCAACGCTTCTGTATCCTATTCAAGTTAGCGCGACGAGCATGAAAGATGTTAAACGATGATGATACATAGGTGTAACATGTCGGAGCATTAATGGATGTGCAAGCAAATCTGGTGTGCAAATGTTCAGTGTAGAAAACATATTTTGTAGCAGATATGAGTGCAGCGTTACGTTTTCGCAGAAAAGTTTAACATTTTTCACAGCTGCAACAATTACAATATTGAGGCAAGTTTATATATAGCTAACTTGCACTAGTAAAGCCAACGAAGCAGTGGTGGTAGAGATGATGTGATGAGATGATGAACGCATCATGATGAAGGTATCATGTCATGTCATCTCTTTATATCTTTTTTGTCTCTGATACACGTTTAATAATATAATATTCTAGTACGATTGTTATCATTATCATACATATTTATTATGATGACGGATGAATCTGTATAGTGGCTGCTACTATATTGTTGTAGTACGTTACGTGTAAGCAGGGAGAATTGACGGTGTGCGTCTATATTCCGTTGAATCGTCTGCTGCTCTGCTAGCTCAAGCTGCAACAATATTACCATTTACACACTGTCCACAAGTAACAATTGCAATTTGCTGGCTTGCAAGCAAAATGTGAACTTTTTTCTTCCCATAGTGTTCTCCGCTATCGTCATCATCATCAGCATCAATTCATCTCATTCATTCACTATACATAAACTGTGGAGGCATAAAGAAGGCAGAGAGCATATTAGATTGCATTGTGCTATTGTAACACCGTGCAATGATATGTTGAATCCACTATATAGTCCAATGCTAAACACTGATCCACAACGTACTAACTGGCAAAAAATAAAGAGAAGGTAATTCCCAGCTGTGTGAAGAGAAACATTGTCTTCACTCGAATTTACAAATGCAGCCAAAATGGGAAACCCTACAGGAAAAAATGATTTTCTATAAACTAATAGGTGGTGGATAGTTTTTAAATTCGGGCAGGTAATGATATTAGGTTTCAATAGATGGGGCAAGTCAGAAGAGAAGAGGTAAGTACGACGGACGACAACCACTGGACAAGCAGTAAAACACAAAATCAGGAACGCAACGATTAAAACTAATGTGTAAAATTTAAAAGCAAACATATATAATATGTGCACATATGTGACAAGAGGATTTGGCTAACATTGTACAACCGACTTAGACGTAGGCACGACGATTTGTGACGACGGTGTCACAAATACATTTCTAGTATCAAGTAGGTGAAACTTTTTCTATTATAATGTCACCGCCGTTGTAGATTTGCTTTAGTTAGGGGACACAATTGGATTGTGTATTAGTCTTCCCTTTGTTATATAATTTATTCCCTCTATCGCCATACACCCAATTCGATATTCGATCGAAGAGCAAATTTATTTCGAACGTCAAATATCTGACAAGAAACAACATTACAATTAACATGATTCTAGTACTGTAGCTTCGTGCCTAAATTTGATGCATTTCAATTGAAAATTTCCAGTGACTTTAAATCGTAAATCGTCCATTTAAAGTATTTTTTTGTTTTTCTAATGAAAGTTTCTACTTGAATATATGCATCTAACTAAAGAAATGATATGATTATACTATCCTTGCTCGAATTAAAACTTTGCTTGCATTCTTTTACACTGAAGAGTTCGTTTTTCCGTCTGATGGTAGTGCACTCAAGCACTTTTCTACTTGTTTCTTCTTAATTTTTTGCATAAAGTGATGACTATGACTACGACGACGACGACTTGCTCCTCTTACTTGCTGGTGGTGGAGTTGGTTTATCCTATCGAAGAAACCAAGGTCTCGTTTCATGCTACACACTACGTAACATACTCCTGGTCGGTCAGTAGTGACTAGTGTGTGAGTAAGTGTAAGCAAGAGTATAGATAATAGTCAGAACAAGAGCGGAGCAGTAAAGGAAACATCACATTACTAGCACTATATACTTCTTACACCACTACTACCACAGTAGAAGGATCAACGAAAGATCACACAAAACACTATATGAACTATTTTAGTTTAATTTATTTTAACCATTATTATTTTTCCAAAACGAATCAATTAGCCTCTAACCCCGGATTTACCAGCAGCAAATACCACAATGCTCATCAAAGAATTGTAAGTTTCCTTTTCTCGTTTCCATACACAACAAATAAATATCATCCATGAGTGGGTGTCGTCTCCATCGTGTGCATAAAATCAGTACTGATAGAGCGTATATTTTTAACGGTTGTTGTATGTTTATTCCCTGTTTGGTGTTGAAATGTTGGTTAATTTAATCCTTTTTTACACAAAATTTCAGCCGAGTTGTGATGCCCCTTACGGTGGAGGAGGTAGGTTGGATTTCAAATGTTTTATCTGTTTTTTACAAAAACGCACATTCAAGTGGGATAGGACTGATGACGTGAACGCATATTTAAGATCAGCTGTTGTTAGTCAGTTTCAAATTTATATCAGGTGGTGGTGTTTTAGTGCAATAATGTAGTTTTAGGGAAAGTAATTTATTGGGGCCGTTTTGTGCTTGTGTATAGTTGCTACTTGTTTGAAATGCTAATGTCCGTAACAAAGCTTTTTTGTGACAGCAACGAGTAATGTGTATTGAAGTGTGTTGTGTGGTGTAACTATTCATCTGTCGAGACTTGTGGGCACATTAGCGTATTTCAGGGTGTATTGAGATTCCAACAATTTAATACGAAGATTATTTTGTTTGTATTTTTCTAGCAAGGTACAGATGCTTTCCGTCTTTTTATATAACACATTTCCCATATTTTTTACTCTGTAATTCTAAATGCGTTTGATTCGAATTACATTAAAATTTATAGCAAAGTTCCTAGTTTTATACGGATGTTGGCTCCAAAGGGGTCCATGGAAATCCATGAAGAGGCTTGGAATGCCTACCCTTATTGTCGTACGGTCATCACCGTAAGTTTTCACGAAAAACTTTATAAATTCAATGCTGTGAAATAGAAAAAGTTTTTACCAATTAGTGCAGCTGGTCATTAGCAGAGTATGTATATTTTCAGAATCCAGGATACATGAAAGAAAATTTCATCATAGTGATAGAATCCCTTCATTTACCAGACAAGGGAGATCAGTATAACGTTCACGAACTAACGCCTGACAAATTAAAAATTCGTGAAGTCGTCATGATAGATATAGCGAATGACAGTGTTGCTAACAGTGATTACAAACCGTCAGAAGATCCAAGTAAATTTCATTCCGCAAAGTCTGGTCGAGGTCCTCTCACTGGGAAATGGCAAGATATTGTAAGTGGTTACGTCATATCATATAAATTTGAATATGTAAAAGATGCGCTATTTTAGGCTATTTAAAGTCAAAATTATTTCAATTACAATCAGGTTGATCCGGTAATGACATGTTACAAATTGGTGACTGTGGAGTTTAAGTGGTTTGGTCTCCAAAATCGCGTAGAGAACTTTATACAGCGGGCCGAACGACGCCTCTTTACAAACTTCCACAGGTGAGAGTCAGCATGCCGGTTGTAATTTGAATAATCATGCGCATGGCTTCAAATGATTTTTTTTATTTGATGCAATTGTAGACAAGTATTTTGCTGGATCGATAAATGGTACGGCATGACAATGGAGGACATTCGACAGTTGGAAGATAAAGTCCGAGAAGAATTAGATAAGGTACGCTCATCTACGAGGAATTCCTTTCGTTAAAAAGTGCACAAAGTTGTTAACAAAAGTCTCATAATATGTCAATTTTTCTTGCAGCAACGAAGTAAGGGAGAAGTCCGCGGAATGAGGGCAGATATGGACTAAATAACAATGCAAATTAGCGAGTGAAAATTAGGAACCACATAAGTCGACAAAATTTATAGTTAGACGTAGAAATGTTAAATCGATTGGAAATAAAAAAAATCAGGAAACAGCACATTCTACCACTTAATTGTTGATTTAATTGAATTTCGTGTAATAGCGGTATGTAAAAATAATAACAATATAATTAATCCAGAGAAATATAAAATATTTAATAAGAATGGTTGAAAGTTGTGTTGGCTTGAAGTTACACAAGTTGAATGCTAGGAAATATACTAATTCACAACGTTTTCTTTCTTATATCACTGTCTGTAACTGTGTGTATCAATTACCATGTAGTCAGGGATGTCACATTGGCCAAAACAATGCTACATACATAATAATTATTATTTAAAAAAGTATAAAATATGAACAATAAAATATATGATCTATAATTTCTGTAGTTCAATTTATCGTCTCGTCCCGAATTTCTGATTGTTATGTTGCAGCGAGACTGACGAGAATCAGTCAGAGTCACGTGCATATTACGACGGCAAAAGATTCTATTCCTGTGGAATGGTGTAAAGCTTAAAGACGTTGACGATATGATGGTGATGTTGGTGACACGAACGGCATGAAAATGGGATTGCATTTGTCATCCATCATGTTGACAGTTCAAGTCTGGTTTTCAGCTCGATTGAGTGAAAAGAAAAGACGCAAGCATAAAATATAATAGTGGGTGATTGTAGTTTTATAGTGTAAAGTCCTAATACCTGTTTAATATACATATTACATATTTAAACTGTTCAAACATTTTTAACTGAATGAATGAAGCTAAATAAGCATTGGGAACACAACTAGTCATTACCCTATTGGGAGGTTGAAGACATCAAATTAAGAGCAATGATTGTTATTGCAATATTGCATACCATTTAACTTTGTTTTTTTCAGATGGTTTCAAAGAGAGCATTCACATTTTTTCTTGCTAAAAACGAATGTATAAATCCCAGTATATTCGCATAAGCAAAATTAATGTCTACAAATTTTTGTCACATTCGATTCTTGATCTTATTTCAGATTTCGTGACCGTCCATGCAGATAATGATGATTTATTATATGTCCATAAGCTAAACCCACCTTTGGCCTTTTGCAACTGATGACGTAGAATTGCCACATATGAAACAGGTTATTGGATAAGCGTTATGATTGACAATATGACATCCAGTCACAAGGGAAAATTCTGTCTCTGTACCAGTTTGCAGTTCTTTACTCAAGACCTTATGCTGGAGAAAGTACAGTAATTGTGTGAAGTGTGATCTTCCAGTGGTGTCGTAAAAATTTAGTACTTGCATCATAGTCCTTGAAATTAGTTAACATTTAGGAAAATAATGTTTCATCATCCAGTATATCGCAATGCCCCAATAAGCTACTAGCATGATTCCTCTTATAAACAAACCATAACAAATCAAATAGTAAAAGAGCGAATGAAAAGTTAAACTAAGGGAAAAATGTAAGGTCTAAATACAAAATTTAAAAAATATAAACTAGCTTATCTTTAGGTATTTCTGTACATAATAAATTTGAACAAAATCGCATGACAGATTCTTAACGTTTTTTTATTGACCGTTGACCTGGTGGGTCCCAGGGATCAATCTTCTACGCACCTTTAGAAGGAGTCATAGAGTATCTGTACTACCCAAAATTTGGGTAAGATCCAATCATTAGTTGCTGATATTTAGCGTCCCAAAGTTTTAAAAATAAGACATGTTCTTATATTTTAACGGTTTGTGATTAACGGTTGACTTCAGATATTCGGCACCACAACTAAATCTTATGAGCTCTCGATTGGTGAAAACAGAATTTTAAAATTCCTTTCCGTTCTGGAAATATCGCTCGTACGGTCAGACAGACGGACGTATTTACAGACAACCTGATGGCAATAAGGAGCATTCGCTCTTTAACTATGTAGCTATACAGCTTCGGCTAATAATATGAATATGATGATGACTATGACAGATGTTGAATACCCAAGTGACTTCGTTCCTTTGCTTGTGAAATGAGTTGTTCAGCCTCCATTCGAAGACTGAAATCTTTGATCACGATCTATTGTTACGAAAGTGCATGAGTACATACGCAAAGCAAAACCAGCCGTACGTTAAAATTAGGTTAAGGTGGAATAAAAGAAAATTTGTGTAATACCCATTCCACAACAACTATAGGTAATTGAACCCCAGACAAAGTTTCAGTTTTTCACAGTTACATAAAATTCCGATGTGACGTTAGCAAGACTTTCTTCTTTCTCGTATATTATTTCCCTATTGTTATCAAACTGCT
>JAHZNB010006160.1:0-11604 GCA_027744295.1 Callyntrura guangdongensis
GTCAGTTTTGTTTCACGTTTTTCACGCACAAGGCTGAGACTTTGCTGTTGTATGCATGAAATATATGTAGACATCATCGGGAATATTCCCCAATATAATTGGACAAGGATGTTACAAGTATTGTGTCGTTTATGTGAGTTAGTAGTGTGCATGTGCAGGCGTACTTTTTCTTTGAATATATAATGCTCATAATCGTCAACATGTATGAGAGGATGTCTATTAAACAGTCATCATCATCCCAAGACAGATGCAAACACTCATACGCAAACACACACAAACGGTTCAATCGTAATAATATTTTCTACTAGATAGAATGGTTTTTAATATTTTTACGAAATATTTTTTCCTTCGCCTTTTGCCTTTTTTCATGACATGACATGCTATGGCTGCTGATAGTTAGGTGATGCGATGATAATCACACGAGAGCAAGTGTGTGTGTAGTAGTAGGGTGCTACTGTGAGCTCTAGTGAACTGGGAAACATGCCAATAATAATTGTAAACCACTCGGTAGACATGTACATACATTTGATACGATCATCATCGCCATCACCATCATTATATCAATATTAAACTGTATTAAATGCAATTTGGAAAACTGTGCAAATGGTTTCAGGGTCGAGACTACAAGGCTATCCCAGGGGTACATTTTACACTTTTGTACTGTCAGTGTGCGCTGTGCATGTGCATAGCACGAAAAGTTGTGTAAGGTTCTCACAAAGCTCTTCTGATAATAGGTTCATTCCTTCGGCACCAACAAAAAAAATTTATGCTGCAGCGAAGAAGAAAAGAGATGAAATGAAAATTTGCTTTTACTCTTATCCAACTTTTTTTTTCGCCCAACTTGTCAATCATTTCTTTTCTACACTGCTGCTGTCTCTTCCCTGAGTTTTGCGCTGGGTGATTCAAAAATGGGTGTCTGCTGTCTGTTCGTCTTCAATGATGTCTTGTATTCATTATTATCTGCATAGGTACATGTTATCATTTTATCTTTTATATTATTTAGTCTGACTGGATTTTTTCTTTGTTAAACTGGAAATCTGCTTGTGCGAACAGCTGCTCCTGCTGTTCTAATATGTACTTTTGCAAATAATATTTATGTAAAATTTTAAACCACTTAACTTTTTCCACGTTCTCTGTCTTTCTGAATCGCTGTCCGACCCTCCTACTTTCCTCATTTTTGATTAGTAGCTTACCAGAGTCATCAAAGGTTTTTTTATCTGGTGACGGTACCGACCGATGGTACTGCTGCTGCTGTTGGCTGGCATGCATACATTTTTACTCTTCCTGAACAAATGAAAATTTTAAAATAATAAATATCTTGAAGGGTTTTTCGTTATTATTACATTTTTTACATTTTTTACATGTTTCACCTTACACACACACATTATTCACAAACTGCACACAAGTTGCAAAAATATAATTTATTTATAATGTATTTATTTTCAAGAAACAGAAGTAGTTGTGCTCTGGCTGCTGTGAGAATGCCGTGCTTTGAGCTTTGTTGTTTTTTGAAGGACAGCAGTTGCATTTTACATACATATTACATTTTACAAAGTATTCGCATTGCATGACTATCACGATGAGAAACACGAGTATCAAGAAAAAGAAATATACCTCCTGACCATCTCGTACCTTTTTCCATCGTAATATCTTATCAAGACGAAGAAGGGAACATTTTTTTTATATGTATCATGTTTTTGTTGTTTTTTGAATTTAATAACTTGTCTTGATGAATTAACCAACCATTTACTTTACTACTAGGCTTCCTCACTCAACTCTTCATAGTCATCATCATCGTCGTTGACGTCGGAATAATGACGGACGTTTTTTTTATTTCGAGGCGAAAAAGTAAAGTAATACGACTTATGTCTTTACGTGTAAATTACAAGGTTGGTGTTTATTACTATTAAATATTCCAACCAACTACCAAAAAAGTATACGTACACACGATATATTATTATTTCGCGTTGCTCTTTTGTGTGCAATTTTGTGTTTTTCTGTGTTCATGTGCAATTTAATAATGCAATGTCAGGCAGGAGCAGGAGGAGTAAAAAAGAAGCTAAAGAGGAAAAAATCAAGTAAAGCGAAAAACGTTAATTATGACCTGTAAAATGACTGCCACTGAATTTTTCTTGATATTTAATATTACCTACCTAAATGTACACACACACACACAAACAGTAGTAACAACAGGACCGCCGAGTACTCATATTAACAGAACAGTCTCTCTATGCATTAAACGTAACGTAGTATATGTCTTTTAGACGTTTGTTATATACACATAAGACGAAATTATATAAATATTTATACGCATTTACATCAACACACGGTATAACTACCCCTTGTTATACCTTTGTGCTAGGACTTTAGGTTTTTTCATAAATTAAAAAATAAACAGTAGCCGAGTTCATTTGAACTATATGTCATGTTCATGAAAGAGAAGAAAACGAAGAAAAAAAATGAAAAAGAATCGTGAGTTGATAGATGGGTAATCAAAGTTAATTGTAGTGTACACTTAACAATAATACATCACTAGTTATGGTTTGTAGTAGTTTAGTTGTTCAAGTTGGGTTGTTTGTTGTCCATTTTATATACCAACACCGAAAGTATCTAGTTATAAATACATGTTGCTGTGTATGACTTGCAAAATTGGCTTTCTTTTCACAATATTTGTGTAGATTTCTTTATTATTTTGTAAACTCATCGTGAACGTCATCATCATCGTCGAGGAAATGATTTTATTAACTTCTAACAGCGCAATACAATGCCCGTAAAATGACTGAGGTATTTTTTTTCTTGTCTTTTTCAAATATAAAAGGCTATTACAAAAAAGGTCTACAAAAAAGTCTACCTACACGTACACCTGGAAATCAACACGGGGCACCTATACAAGACCTAACTAACTAACTAGCTAACTAACTGTGTTTATACAATCACATATTGTCATGTAATACGAAGAAAGGCTTATTTATCATTATCCTATTTATTAAGAAAGGTTTTAATGGTTTAATATTTTAATGGGGTTTCATATGGGAATGTAAAGATGCAAATTAATAGGAGGACAATGTTTCATGGCGTTTTGCTTCTACTACATAACTAGCTCCTGGTTTCGTCAAGGTCATAGATAACGCGATCTGCTATACCATGTCGTTGTTTATTCTGTGTTTATTTTTCATGTTTAGTACCTACCTACAATGCACCATATCATCGCCCGTATCAGCGTGTAACAATGCTTGGCCAAGCAAGCATACACACACACACGTACAAACAAAGGTGACAAGTTCCATAATATGGTTCTAATTAAACAAAGAGATTTCATGTTTTGATCGTTGAAAAGTATCATTGTTTTAATCACCTTCGCTTCTTCTCCGCATGCTTTTGAGGATCCTTCATCATCATCGCTTTAATGATGATGATAAGACAAAAAGGTCATGTCTTCTTGTCTCGTTGACTGCTGTTTCTACGTGTTATGTTACATTGTACATACATATTAATGCATCTTACCTCTGGGGTTGATTATCTCTTGCTGCGTTTTTTTGCATACATTATTTGCATGGCTACTCCGTGTAAAAACTGTCCATGACGAAGACGATGGCGTTTTGTTTTTTGGTGGTTGTGTTTGTATAATGCATAAAACAAAAGTGACTTTGTTTGGGTATTCTTCTTCCTTTTGGCTATATTCTGTCAGTCACGTGCATATCACATCATTTCAGGGAATATAAAAATGGGGAAAATACACAATCCAGCCAGTTTATATAAACTGAACACGGCATTTTATACCAATATTATACACCCACTGTAACAATCATACCTCGGCTAACTACTATTTGTGGAAGTCGCACCACTTTGGTATTGTATTATTTTATCTACCATCTTCTCAAAATATTATTTATCCAAAGGTTTGCGTTTACACCTTCTTAAAAGGTTTACATAAGTGTACATTTTATTACATTAGGAAACTTGCAGACGATTATTCATCGTCTTTTTTCTTTGAAACTCTCATACCTCTACAGTGGAAGTGGAATACATAGCAGACAGATGAGGTAGTCAAAGTCGAAGGAATTTTACATGCACATTGCAGGCAGCCATCACTATTAATAATATTATAGACATGAAAATATTTTTCATGCTGGTAATAAGCCTCTGAAAAATTCGCATCCAACCATGTAATTATAACCATTGTAAAAAAGAAGGATGAATACATAGTAAATGTTTAGTGGTAGTAGTAGTCAACAAAAAAATTCCTCTAACTTAGAAGAAGCACCTTTAATAAAATATTTAAAAAAATATATATATGTGTACATACATGCGCCTGTACGCTATAATAATATGCTACTGTTTTGAGCAGTTCCTTGTCTGTACTATGTCTACCCTGATCTGATATCTGACACAAAAAGAAATTATTACGGATGGAAACTGCAAATGAACACGAAATCATTAAAAATAATAAAACAGATTAGAGACGATGCATGTTTATGTAGTATACAGTGTTGAAGAAACAATGCATGCAAATAATATTATGTAGGTACGCATTTTTATATGTATGCATAATGCATGGGTATGCACTATTAAAAAGGACCACGCGGACGCTTTTACTTAAAAGCAAAAAGCCTGCAGTAGTGTTGAAGGGGAGGGGAAGAGTGTCTTTGAGTTTGTTTGTGTGTGTGTAATAAATTAACTGATGATGTTCCATATTGTTATATGCTTTTGAACAGGGTTGTAGACGTGGCTGTGTAGGTTTTTCGCCGAAAACGAAGAAAAATATGCAAAAGGTGCTTTTATTTATACAAGACCATTGTGTATCATCTCATCATCGTAGTAGTGGTCATTATAAAATTTGAACAAGGAAAAACTGTTTCATATTTATGATAATATTATTATGATTATTATTGTTCTTTACTTTTTTTCTCGCGATATTATTACGACCAGGTATTATTGTTCTTGTGAAAAACACAAAAACAAAATGCTGTTTGTTCTCCCTTTCATTTATTCATTAGTGTAATTTCTTACTTTTTTATCTTAAGCGTTTGCACGTAAGCCTCAACGGACTGAAACAGTGAGCGTTTCAAGTTTTATAATATCATCGTCATCGTTAGATGTTTCTCATGTTCAATAAATTAATAGTTGCATGCATTTTATCACGGGAGTACATTGATCATCATCATCATCCGCAAAGCATAGCAGTAGCAACTCTAAAAGTCATGACTTTACTTTATCCTCCATAATGATCTCAATTAAAAATGGGTTTCATTACATGTAGAATATTACTACGGTGTACGTACTTATGTAGTTCCCAACAAGTAGCACATACCGGGGAATTTTAACAAGCGAACTCCTATGAACATGCGGTAAATCATTAGCTGCCATGTTTTCAAAGTGTCTATTGCAAAATTGCATGCCGACGAATTTCAGCTTGTGAGCGATCGAGAGAGAGAAAATATAAGAGGAAAAGTGACAAGGTACTCTTTCGACTTTTACTATGAAGCACATACAGTTCTGCCATTCTAGTTTTTTTTTCATGTGCCATTTTACAAACTACTATTTTCCGTGCTTCTCATTTCAATTTTTGTTTTAAAGAGTACATTTGCTGTAATCATGGTATGAAATATCGCAAACTAATCGTAAACAGCTTTGTCACAACTACACCACTTTTAACTTGCTAATCTGCCATCATCGCCACCTTTGCCAACTACTCAACTGCTACAATACCTACCTACCTACATAAAATCATTTTGAATTTTTCAGTGTTTGCATGCGTGCTTGAAAAAAATTGCTGTCATTCATTCATCCGTGCAAAAGAGACAATTGATGACGATCTACATGCGTCTGATGAAATTTTGCACATCTATAACACTGCGCAGTAATGGTGGATGTTCATGTGTGCTCAAAGCGCTTTGTACTGCTTATCGTCGAACTACTACTTACTACCTATCTGCTCTATTTTACCGTTATATGATATCAAATTAAAAAAAGAGTTAACCAACTGAACGCTACCTCAAAACCCATTATCGCCTATCACGTTATTAGCCAAAAAGAACATGTCATAATGTCCCCTTGCAAACATCCATGTTAATGTGCTGTTAGTTGTGTGTTCACATTAACAGTATTGTGCGTCGTTGTCCGTTGTATATATGCTAAAGGATTGTTTGTTGGCGTTGTGACCGACTGCAGACGAGAAAAAGTAATTAGAGAGAGATGTAACGTAATAAAGCACATTGAGTATACGACACGACGGCATAACATCAGCTCATATAGCCATATTTTTGGGCTTGTAAATTTTTATTTTATGTGTAGTGTGACATGACAAAATGACTCAATTTCAACTACATAAACCAAAAAGCCATCATTTGACAATCACGATAATCTACAATCTACCAAAGCAGCCTTACTCTGCTCTGAATTTTTCCTCGATGATGATGAATAATGACTTGTGGCGTAAAAAAAGAATGAATGAAACAGAAAAATGTCCATTATGGTATGACCGCTCGTCATTTTGTAAGCTTGATTTACATATATAAAAGTATAGGTCTTACCAGAGGTATAGAACGAAAAGACGAAATAATCAACAAAGTTAGCAAGCCTTCATTTGGCTGTTGGTCGTGCAATGAATCATGCCAAACAGCAGCAATTTGACAGTTTTGCGAAAGCATGTTTATTACCTAATTATTATCATAATATATTGTATCGTGAATTACCCCTTCCTCTGCAAACTCACAGTCATCAGTCAACTCGTTACAGTTAAATAAGCCCATTTGCGGGTCATAGAGCTTTTTGATAATTGTTGGTGGCGGTGGATGTTGTTGCAACAGGAGTGTAGTACCGAGTATAAAAATAAAATGGATAATTTACGCTTCCAGCAGCATAGCAGTCATCCTACAACACATCAAAAACGCCAACCTATGGTTATACTAATCATACCTATATATTATGCATAATATTATAATGTGTGTTTGCTGCTGTTAACTATTCATCCTTCAATTTACCCTCCGTTCATTCAGTACGTATTTACAATGCAGCCAAACCGGATTTTAAAATCAGTCGAATCTTTCCTTTTCGTATTCCGACTCTCCCTCCCCTCTCCTCTATCTGTCTAGTTCGCTTATTTTCATTCTACCCCCAGCATTCTCATTCTCATCATCATCATAATTAAGTTAAATATATACTGTAGGTCTTTCATATTCAATTAAAATATAATAATAACCGTCATCATGCAAAGGTTAATCAATCGTTAGGGTTGGAAAAGGGCTGGATCAAGACTCTTGTGCAGAGGGAATAAAATAGCAACAACATCAGCAGCAACAGTTCTGCCTCGCTAACCGGCCGCTGTCGGCCTTTTAGTGTTAACGACCACTTTGGGATTCACACAAAAATGATTCACCCACTTCGGGCCATCATCATCATCATCATTTTGTACCCATTTTCATTACTACGTCTATTATAGATACGTATATACATATGTTATATTCATACACAAAAACAGCCACTGCTGCTTTTAGTGTGATCATATTTGAGGCAAACTCATACAATGTAATTTCACTAACATATCTTTTCAGATTAAAAGCATAAAATGAAATGCATTGCGGTCTCTCTGTGCCGAATCCGAAGTATTTCGCTGAAATGTTATTTCACAAGAAAATTTCTTTCAAAGAATATATATGCATCTGCCATCATATCACTTGAGTCAAAATGCCGTGTAGTCTTGTACAATATTTTCCCTCCAGACAGGAAGGATGTGAATTACGTTCAAGCAGAAACCAGCATTGCGCTGTTCTGCTTATGATTAACACAGTGGTGGTTGTTCTTTAACAATACAAGAAAATTTGACAATGGTAATAATCCTATTAATTCCACACAGACAGTATGTACCCCGTTATAAGCTATAATCCGTATTACGGAAAGGTCACAAAACACAAAGAATTGTTTTGGGTAGCGTAGTCCAACCTCAGATGGTACATTAATGCTACATTTTTGCCTTTAAATGTTCTCCTTCTTGCCATTGCCGGTCGTACACATGTGGAAACAGTGTAAACAACAATGGCAAAAGGAAGCCCGTGTATCCCCTTAAAATGTCCCATCCAAAGTATTATCAGATCCTTATCCTATCTCGTGATCATCCTCTTCATTGCATCATCAATGCCAGGAGTTAATACAAAAATGACATGGACAAGGAACAGTATGCTGTTAAGTATAATGAATGAAATATGTTGCAATAAAAATATTAATAAAAACCGTTTTGGAACTGCGAGAAAATGTATGTATGGTGTCAAATACATATTTCAGGATAGAACTGATTGAACCAAAAATTGTGACGGGTTGCGAGTATACAAAATGTTATAGTCGGTGTTGGTGTGTGGTGGAATCAGCAGTAGTATGGATGGGTATTAAAAGTAACAGTGAAAATATGCTCGGACATAAAAAAAATCTCTGGCGATGCCGTGGAGAGAGTTAGAGAAACCCCTGGTATTCTTTCATGTTCCGTGCTCGTTTATTTCAGCTGTATCAAAAAATGATGAGATTTAATGGGGGTGAGAAATGCATTATTTCATCTGGTGATGCCGTGGAGAGAGTTAGAGAAACCCCTGGTATTCTTTCATGTTCCGTGCTCGTTTATTTCAGCTGTATCAAAAAATGATGAGATTTAATGGGGGTGAGAAATGCATTATTTCACTCACTTAAAAGAGGAAGAAGAGCGAGATGAGAGCGGAGGTCACACACTATGAAATGGGGTTATAATGGAATAAGTGCATTAAAAGAGAAGGAGAGAGTGAGGAGGGAAGGGCAGAGAGCCATTCTTTGACGGTGGGAAACCAAACTGACACGAGTCACTGACTGCGGTGACGGGAGACGTAAAAGACGGGTGATAGGGACGGTTGGAAGAAGAAGCAGTTAGTTATATGGCAAGCTCTATATAATACTATAACGTTCGTGTATAATGCTTCTACCGCACCACCACCAACACCACTACCGCATGGAGAATGAATGGCTATATAATAGCTCACAATGCCAGTAAAATGTTATGGAATTGTTGGGGCAATAGTGGCATAAAACAGTAACGTTTATACTTAAGCCTGTTACATGGAACGGATGGTATATGCACATAAAGCAGCAGTATATACATATATCCCCATCCATTCTTCTTTCAATTTTCCCGGCCCGGGGAGTTTTCCTCGTGAAACGAGACAAAAACCAAACTTCACCCACCACCACCACACACACATTCAGCATTGGAGAGGAATGAGTGACTATTTGAAGGAGTAAAATGTGATGTGTAAATGTTATGTGTAATGGATATGGATAGTGTGGTCCCATGAATAATGTCCAGTGATTTTGAAAAGTCTCTTCTGGATTTTATGTGTCCATTCTTCTTCTTCTCCTTCCATTTCTCTCGTTTTTCTTCCCCTTCCCTTTCGTCTTGAAAATCCTTCTTTTCACTTGATGTCGTTTTGTTGGTGTGTGTGGTGTGAATGTAACTCTCTGACTTTTCAAGTTTGGTTGGCTGACAGTGGTGGTGGCATGTTTTTGTGACGGATTGAAAAGATACAATTGTTGTGCTGGCACACAGTTGTATAAAGGAAAAGCAGTAGCGTGTGGGATTTTACAGACAGAATCGAACTCATAATAAAATAAGTTAATGCTTTTTTTGTTTGTGGAAATGTATGGATGAGGTTATTTGATACGCTTAGGCCAGAGTAAATCCGCCGCGGCGCACTGTCAAAACATTATAATTGCAAATGATGTTAATGGTGATCAGTTTTTTGTATGGTTGTATTTTTTATGTTTTTATTCCTGGGAGCCAAGAAATCGTCCTGATGATGACGATGATGATGTAAATATTTCCGATGATGAGGATGATAGACCGGTCAAGAATGAGAAAGGTAAAAAAACGCCAGGCTTTACACTGCTGTATACAAAATGCTTATTTAGATGAATTAACATCGGTAATAAAAATATTATGCATATGACCTTTTTAGGGAAATCAGATATAAACGTACACAACTTTTATTACGCAATAGCAATGTCGAATAGTAGCAATTTTTTGTATAAAACATTACGCAGAAGTATATTATTAACTACATTCACAGTTTTAAGGATATAAAAACCACCTACTTACCTTACAACGTATTTTTATGGAAGAAGACGAGAAAAAAATCAAAAAAGTAGAGAAAAAAAACTTTTTGCCTTTGCGCTTTTTGGCATTGAAAAAGCTGATAACAACAAACGTAAAAATTTTACGACTTTTTCAAATTGGCTCGCTTTTCTTGCAGTTATCTCATTTTTCTTTCCCTTCGTTTTCATCTACAACAGCCTTCTTGTTACTGAGAGATTATATACTAGGTATTTAATAGGCACGGTAATATTTTTCATACAACCACCACCAGCAGCAGACATAGTACCTAACATACCTATTACTGTTACAGAACTTACAAAGTGTTAGGTACGTACGTGAGCTATTTAATGGCGTGATGGAACATCCTTTTCATTACTTCGCTTTATTCATTCATTTTTACCACGATTTCATTCATTGGTTGCACTGCATCTAAGAAAACATGGCATATAGCAAATATTTATGCAATAAAAATATTACCAACTTTTTTTTTGTTTTTTAATAGACGAGAGCAAGAAAGAGAGTGCTTGTAATAGTAATAGTAGTAGATAGGATTTGTGTGTATTGTTGTTATTTTATTCATGTCTGTTAGCGCTATACTGGTCGTAACAACATGAAACGCATTTTGTGATACCATTTTATGATCCTTCTTTCTCTCCTTCCTTTTTCTTTTATTTCTTTCGCCTTTTTGTTCGCAATCAGCAAAAAACTAGCGGAGGAACGCCATGATAGTTTGATGAAACAAGGAGCGGAGCATGATTTTAGTGCTATCAGGATTTGTAGTCAATAAATAAATTCTGCGAGAAAATAGGAGAAGCAGGTGGTTTGCTTTCCTCTCTTGTAGTTGAAGATGATGATCAACCTAAGTGCATTGTATTCATTTTTCATTTTACTCTCTCGCTCTAACACTATCAGCAACGGACTGTGTAACAAATAAGCAAAACTTTAATAAGAATGAGTAGTACATCAGATTACACGTTTGGTGCTGACGCTTAAGATGCAAAGTTAAAATGAAAAAGGTTTATTACTCCGTCTCATATTTTGTGTGAGAAAAGGGTAGTTTTTTTGTGTTTTATTATTATATTTTCTCTAATTTCTCCCGGAGAGAGGGAGAGAGACGGCGAGAGATTAGCTAGAAACGACTAAATACAAGCTAAATGGGTTATATGCTTGTATGCGAAGTAAATGCCTAATATAAAAAGCTCCAGGCAGAGAATCAGATGCATGTCTTTAGGCACTTCCCAGTCATACCATACGCGGAAAAATATAGCTGGGTTGTCCTCGCTTGTTTATTAGCTCCGTAACAAAGTGTATTATCTAATAGGTTATACTAATTCTCTCTTTTCTCTTCTTATGGCTTGGCAGAAATTATTTTTTATGATGGGCTATGGTGGTGCTGATATTAGTAACAGCAAAAAGTATGAACATAGATTGAAACGCAAGATAGCTGACACCACTTAAAAATGACGACGACGAGGAGGAGTAACATTACTTTACTG